>SKCR01046052.1:0-134175 GCA_019454045.1 Zanthoxylum bungeanum | reverse complement strand
ATATATGTCCGGACATATTGCCTATCTGGTCGGATATTCTTTGCAAACCAAAAGGACAAAGAAGTGTATAAACATGTGTAGTAACAACAATAACTAGCATTAATAGCATAACAGTAATAACTAAGTAATAATAGCATAATAGTAATAACTAAGTAATAATAAAGGCAAAACTATAATTTTGAGAAATTATAGGTCTTATCAGCCACTGTTATGGTGAACGAATCACAATAATGATGAATTGGTTGTTGGAGCAAAGCAAGATTTATCGCTATGTTTATGATACCGGCAACCACAACATTGTTGGACTCACAGCCCATTGAGAGTACGGAAAGCCCATGAAGGACTAATCAAAGAATGAATGAGTCGCCACCAAGTATGGAACACTGGGAATGATTTAAGGATGTACTACACCCCTCACAAGGGTTGATCCTAAACCCGTTTGAGTTCGGAATGGTCCTTAACTGATGCTAGTATCATACTCGGGTTTAGAGAAGGTATCGACATGTCTTGATGATGCAACATCATGCAAGAATGATTTAAATCATACAATTACGTAATCATCAATAATAAAGGCGATAAAAAGATTTTCCAAAAAAAAAAAAGGCGACAAAAAGAGCAATACAGATGTTACAAATGTCTATAAATTATTAAAGCAATAATAAAATGCGAATGAAACAGATCAGAATACATATCTTAAAAGCATGACCGGATATTTTTCGTGTGAATAATGTTAGACTAAACATATGGCATATCTGGCCAGATGTTCTTTGCAAACCAAAGGATGAAGAAGTGTAGAAACATGTGAAGCAATAGTAATAACTAAGCAGTAACAACATAACAGTAATAAGATAGCTATAAAACATAAGCAAAAGTAAACAAATGGTAATTAAACAAGATATGGTAGTGTCTCACCAATCTGGCTTCGGAAGTCTGGCCTGACATTATTTCGCATTGTTAATGTCCGACTGGATGTAACTCAAGTTTCATTAGATATATTTCGTGAACCAGAAAACAAAAATGTGGAATCATACAATCGAAACAGTTATAACAAACTAGAGCTAACATAGCAATGATAAAACGACCATAAAGTAAAGAAAATAATAATAAGGCGATGAAACAGTAATAGCATAATATGACAGTAATATGACCAAATATTGTTACATATGGTCGGATATCTTTCGACGCATTTGTATGTCTGGCAAGACATATTTCAAGTTTGGCATGAGATACTGCGTTATAACAGAATTATAAAGTGCATGAAACATAGTGAAAATCAAATCATAGAGCCCTCAGGTCGTACCTTAAGTGCAACTGATTCAAGAAACATCTCTGAAGGTGGGACAGTTTCCGGATTGCTTGCCGAAAAGGGGACTCAAGGGAACTTTTAGTATTTCCTCACTATTTTTCTCTAAGACTTTCTTTTTCAGATTTTAGGATTTCAGCACTTAGGACCAAGATAAAAAGTTCCCTCCCTTTGTAAGAATTGGGTCTCTTTTATAGTGCCTGGACTGGATTAAAAATGGAAGGGGAAATCAAATCCTCACGAATCAACTACAGTTCGATCTATGTCCAACCAGATATTTATTTTGAGATACATATCCGGTCGAACATTTAATCATGTTCATGATTTCAGTATTTGAAAATCTACACACTCCCTGACAGCTCGATACATATCCGGTCGGACATTTATTTCAAATATATATCTGGCCGAACATTAATTCTATTAATTGACAATCTGCACACTCATTGATAGCTTGATATATGTCCGGTCAGATTTGAGGTTTTCAATATAAATTCGAAATGACATTATGGACTAAGAAAAAGGTTGGTCGGACATTAGTGATGTTCGGCAGGGACTTGGATTTTATGGAGTTCCCTCCTTTTTCGGCATTTATCCTTGCAACTTTCTAAACCTTCGTGCAGTGCCCCATAAGACACTCATCATCAGGCTTTGTGTTAAAATGCAATTGTCTACTGTCGCCCCATTTTGGTAGGCTTGTGCAGTGTTTGACAATGACGAGTCTATCAAAGTCATACATGTATTTTTACTTACCTGGTTTATCAAGCATCGCTGGACTTACCTAGCCTTGTAGCGGTTTGTTTATAGATATATGGACCTTCGATCCCTTCGATGCTTCGATCGGTGGTGAGATGCTTCGATCCCGGTATATGGCTCTGTGAGAGTTGATAGACCCGCATGTGTCTCGATGCTTAGATCGGTTGTGAGATGCTTCATTCCCGGTTATGAGAGTTGAAGAACCCTCAGGTCCCCCAATGCTTCGATCGATTGTCAGATGCTTCTATCCTAGCTGTGAGATGTTTCAATCTCTTGTCTCCATTCTCGAGGCTCTACTCCATTCTTGAAGTTTTTTGTGACACTTTGACCTCATTTCTAAAGTGTGCATCTCATTCCCGAATCTATCTACTATTTTTATCCTCATTCCCAAGGCTATACTGCATTCCCAGAGTTGTCTGTGATATTTCACCCTCATTCCCAAAGTCTGCACCCTATTTCTGGAGTCGTCTACTATTTTATTCTCATTCTCGAGGCTTTGCTATATTCTCGGAGTTGTTTCTGATGTTTCAACCTCATTCCCAATATTTGCACCCCATTCTTAGAGTCGTCTATTATTTTTTCCCCATTCCCGAGGCTCCACTCCATTCCCAAAGTTTTCTATAACGATCGACCTCATTCCAAAGTATACACCCCATTACCGGAGCCGTCTGCTATTTTATCCTCATTCCGAGGCTCTATTTCATCCCAGAGTTGTCTGTGATGCTTCAATCTAATTCTCAAAGTCATCACCCTATTATCGAAGTCGTATACTATTTTGTCCTCAATTTTTAGGCTATACTCCATTATCGGAGTTGTTTGGATGTTTCAAACTTATTACCGAAGTCTGTACCCCATCTCCTGGATCCGTCTACTATTTTGTCCTCATTTCTAAGGCTCTACCCCATTCTCGGAGTGTTTTTTACGGCATTCTAAACCCGTCCTCTTTTTTGATGATGGCGTTTTGATCTAGCTAAAATGTTATGGAGTCACTTTTTGACTTGAGCGTCATTTTGATCCACTTAGGAATTCTTCTTTCGGATGATGGCATTTTGGTTTATTTGAGTTCTTTTGATGATGATGACATTTTGATCCATCTGATGGCATTTTGATCCGTCAAATGGCCTTTTGGTTAATTTGATTCTGGCACTGGTGGTGTCTTGATCTGTCTAATGGCCTTTTGTTCCATCTACCTCTAGCGCTGGTGGCGTTTTGATCCATCTAATGACCTTTTGATCCATTTCATTTTGGTATTTTGATCTTTCTGATGGCCTTTTGGTCCAACTACTTATGGAATTTTGATTTGTCTGATGGCCTTTTCTTCCATATGCTTCTAGCATTTCAGATCCATTCGGTGTTCTAAAACCTAAATGTGCGGCGGGATTCACCCCTAGCCACCAAGTTCAGCGGCCTTTGCCCCTAGTATTCTCTTTTAGGTGAGCTTCACCCTCTATTTTCTTATTTCAGATGCTCCGTGGCATAGAGGCTCTCACAGCGTACCCGTTTCTCTAGAGTATTTTCTCTACTCACTTTTTATGAATTTCTTGAAAAATAAATGATTTCTGTATGTATGCATGTATGCATATGTGCAAATGATCTTTGGTCGTATGCTCATTCTTCGGCTTGAGAAAGTATAGGAGTCCTGATGTTTTTCCGTCGAGATATCATCAGGTTTTGTCTCACTTTTGCCCAAGCTGTCCTTCGGGATTCTTAAATCATCGACTTTGCTTTCGAAATTCTTTTCTTATTTTATCATGGAATGACTCTTCGCATGTTCTCAAAAGCTTCCTTCCTGAAATTCCATCTATTTTCCAAAGTGTGAGCAATATCTAAATTCAAAATTCAGTTCTAGCAAATGTTTCACCTTTCGAATGTTTCTTCATGTCTATGTGTGATTCTTTTACAAAGAACTGTATGCAACCCAATTGGTTTATGTTGGTGCTAAGTGTAGATTAAGGCACACATTTTAAGGATCAACAAGATTACATGATTTCGTAAAAATTTGTTTCATGTACGGCTTATCTTCATCCCTAGCTTCCTTAAGTCATCAAATTACCTTTTGAGACAAAGACTTCACATTTCTGATGCTAGCCTTTGGTTACTCAACAATTTCACCAACTCAAGTTGCTTTGAATACTCAATATTTGAGTTATTTTTTAACACAAAAGTAGTCGTGGGGGTTCATGATACTCCTGGTTACTAAACGTATCAAATAGCGGAGCAGATTTTTATGGGATTCTCCATTTTCCTTTATTTTTTCCTTTTCCTTCTTTTCCCTTTTGTTTACGTCATCTCCTTAACTTAGTGTCGTCTTAAACTTATCATTTGGAAGAGAATCAAATGAGTGCAAAGTGTTTTGACCATCTTTACTAGTTGTGTCAGCATAAATTCTTTCTAGGTGTGCTTGGTAATTCCAAGTGCAAGTCTTAGTGCGCAAATTTTAGATGGCATTCTGCCAGTGATTCCAAAGTTTAAAAAAATTATTTTAAGAATTTAGACATGCTCATTTTTCGAGAGACATGATATTATTTAGAAACTAAATTTATTATCATTGAACACTTAAAAAAATCATTATATGATGAAAAGAAAAAAAAATATGCAAATGCAATCCTTTGATGATTTGGAACCCGATCACTGCATGGGAGAGGCATTTTTAGGATTGGGTACTATACTTGTGTCGATCAAATTCTAGATTTCATTATATGATGAAAAGAAAAAAAAATATGCAAATGCAATCCTTTGATGATTTGGAACCCGAGCATTGCATGTGATAGGCATTTTTAGGATAGGGTACTCTACTTGTGTCGATCAAATTCTAGATTTCATGTCTGAGGTGGGCACAATTGTCTGTCTCATGCCCTGGGAACTAGTGGAATACGCAATATAGGGTTGGATCAAGTTTGCTTGGCAACAGGTTTGGCATAGGCTCTAAATCCAGCGGTTTCAATAGGTCTTGTCTCTTAAGCTTATCCAAAATCTTGGACATTGGTTTTCCCAGTTTGGATAAATGTCATTTCTGGATGGTGTTTACTTCTGTTGTTTCGTATCCTGAGCCTCTTTCATTACTCTTCTTATATTGCCCTTGGCCGAAGAGCTTTTTTTATACTGCTTCTTCCTCTTCTTCTATGTCCATTATTGTTTCCTTCAGTTGCCTGAACTCAGACATCATCGAGGTCATTCGCCTTAATTTGTTATAGATAAAGGGCTTGGTGCCTTTGATGATCATTTTGATATGATCCTTCTCCGGTGGTCTTGACTGCATCTTAGTATATGGCTTCTCCAATGGTCTAAATAGTCTTTTAAATTCTATTTCGGCTCTTGCTTGGTATTCTCCAGGTCGCATAGTAATAGGTTCAGCTTTATGTCTATCACATATTGATTGAGGAAGGCCTTCAGTGTCTTCCAGTCACCCTTTATTACTTTTTCAAGGCTATGGTACAATACCACTGATGCTCCTTCGATAGATATCCCAACATCTTCAAGACCTGATGTTTGGAATGGCCAGTAGCACTCATCATAGACACGTATTAAAGGAGGTGTACTTTAGGGTCTCCATCCCTATTGAATTTGGTCATGTCCGCTATCTTAAACTCGACAGGTAGTTGTTCTTCAAAATCCATTGCGTCATAGTCTAGTAAATATGCATATTTTCCCTTCAATTTTTTGGGCAACTAACTCCATTTTCTCTTCAAATTTTGGAGTTCGGCCTCAGCTCAGGAATTGGCCATTTTGTCTGTAGCATATTCTGCCAAGTTATCATCATCATATAGGGTACGGATTTCTTCTATCACCCTATTCTCAGGCTCTTCATGCCTCTTATCACATGTTCTGACCCCTTCCATCTAAGGTGCCATCATGTTGGCCATAGCATTAGCCAAAGTTTGTAGTTGTTCTGTAATTTTGTTCAAGTTGTCCTCCAATCTGTCTACATGAGATTTTTCGCTATTGGCCATTTTTGAGCTTATTAAATGTCCTCAGACTAATCTGCCTCATTCTCTAATCCAACGGCCTACTATGATGGCTTCATCCATAAAATACAAGCGTGACGTATGTATGCATGCAATGCATGGTAAACATGAGCATATATCATTCCAACATTATTCCTCTCACACACGTGGTAAGTCCAATATCTTTGTCCTAGGTTTGGCTTAGTTTATATACCAACAAGGGTACACAAACTCATTCTCTATTATGCTAAAAGGTAAATCTTGGTTACCTTTGTTCTTTTTCATCGCTAAAAGACAAAGGCCGCCCATTAACAAATGACTAAGCCTAATAGGGGGATCGTGCAATTGTTTAAAAGTGACAAACTGGAACCTTAGTAATCAGGACTACTAGGGTGGGCTTTAAAATATTTAAGAACATTCAAATGGACTAAAACAAAGTTAACCTTTGGATGAAAGCCAGTACAGGTATCAGACTCATGTTTTTAGTACTTTTGGACCATAATTAAATATTATATGCCCAATAAGATTTTCGTACAATTTGACCCGTTAGCGTTTTAAAGCATTCAATTATATTATCATGAAATGCAAACTTGTCCTAGTTAAAGGAGAAATAAGTTTAAATTATATGGTAAAAGGATCAAATGGCTTCAAATGGTTAGGGCCTAAAGACAAATACTATGGAGGCATATTCCTATAGAGAAGCAACTACTAGTTTACGTGTAGGCTTGATCCAAGGTTCAGGCTTAGGCCCTCATTGGCGAAGTTTTATCCATGATTAGGTCTCTCCACCCAAGGGTTCCACCGACCGATGAACGTACTTTTTTTATACCCGAAGGTATTTGCCAACAAGTGATAGTTACCATCACATAACGATCCACCGCGCTGAGTGAAAGCAATTTCTCGGTAATTAACGCCATCAGAGTTTAGAAGAGTATGCAAGAGAATGAAGCATTGTTAACCTCTGAATACCATAAATCCATTTTTCAAGGCCTCTCATCAAACCCCAGTAGAGTCACTATCTGTAGGAGCAAAGTGGGGTTTACCGCTATGCCTATGATGTCAACGACCATGATACTGTTGGGCTTACAGCTCTTAGAGAGTACGAATAGCCCATGGAGGACTAACCAGAGAATGAAAGAGTTGTCACCTAGTATGAAACATCGGGAATGATTTAAGGCCGCAATACACCCTTCACAAAAGCCTACCTAAAATCCGTTTAGGTTCGAAATTATCTCTTACTGATGTCAGTATAATACTCTGGTTTAAAGGAGGTACTGACATGACATTATGATGCAACATCATGCAAGAATGATTTAAAGCATACAATTGCGCAGTCATCAATTAAAAGGTAATAAAAAGAGCAATATAGAAAGTTACAAATGTCCAGAAAATTATTAAAGCAATAATAAAGTACGAATTAAATAGATCATAATAGTATCTTAAGGGTCTGGCCAGACATTTTTCGTGTCAATAATGTCCCGCCGAACATATTGCATATCTGACCGGATGTTCTTTACAAAGCAGAAGGATAAAGAAGTGCAGATACATGTGTAGCAACAATAATATCTAAGTAGTAATAGTATAACAATAATAAAACATAGGCAAAAGTAAACAAACAGTAATTAAAAAAAGATAGGGTATGTGTCTCACTGGCCAGGCTTCGGAGAAGCCTGACTGGACATTGTTTCGCATTATTAATGTTTGGCTAGACGTAAATCAAGTCTGACCAGATTTATTTCGTGAACTAGAAAGCCAAAATGTGGTACCGTACAATCACAATAATTATAACAAACTATAGCTAACATAGTAATGATAAAATGACTATAAAGTAGAGAAAACAATAATAAGGTGATGAAACAGTAATATTGCAATAAGACAGTAATATGGCCAGATGTTGTTACATATGGCCAGACATTTTTCGACGCTTGTGTATGTCCGGCAGGACATATGTCAAGTCCGGCCAGAGATACTGTAAAGTGCAAGAAACATAGTGGAAATAAAATCAAGTAGCCATCAGGCCATACCTTAAGTGTAGTTGGCTCTGGAAAAATCTCTGAATACTATATGGTTGTTGGATTGCTGGCCGAAAGGAGGAAAACTCCAGGGAACTCTTGGTATTTCCTTACTGGTTTTATGATTTATATGATAAAGCTTTGAGATTTGAATGATTATTGTTTTTACTTAGTTTGAGATGAGATATGTTTTCTATGAGATTCATAAGTTTACTTAGAAAACATTTGAATGTGTATAAACATGTTATGATTTTGAAGAGATTGTTATTTGAAAATGATTTTGATGATTTTGATTGATCTTGATAAATATGTCTCATATTCTTATTTTTGGAATTGACGGATTCAGATACCCATATGCACATGGATGGTTACCAGGCTATTCCCGCCCCATATGTCACATTTCTAGGAGCGGATGATTATTTAGGTGTATTAGGGGACAACGAGACGTAACCCCAATATACTAGGGATTCTTCAAAAGGTGTGTAGGGGGACGACGAGATATAATGCTTCATACATCAGTTTTCTCAGAAGCATATCAAATTTTAAATGATTGATACTCAATTAACAAAAAAACCTGCTCTTAATGCTTGCTTTGCGTATGTGTATGGCTTTCTAAATTCAATAGGCTTTTGCTATCTTTATTGATTTTTGTGCATTCCTAAATTCTATCTCTGGTTCCTTCACTGCACTGCTTCCCGAAACTGACCTGCTTACACTGCACTGCTTCTTCTGTCAAGGCAGGCAGGCGGTTATCAGGATGTAGTCAAGGAGGTAGGCTTAGAGCTTCTTCTTTGATTGAGTAGACTTTCTTGCCTACTCGGCTAAAGACTCTATTGGATTCCCATCCTCCTTCTTTTCTTTATAATCTCCGTCAGGGGAAACAGGTTCAAATCTTATTTCCAGTCGGCAGTTAAGTCCCATCCCATATCTATATCGTGTTGTTATTGGTGTAAGGATTCCAAATAGTGTGTGTAAAGGTCAATGCCGGAGAAAAGCTTATTCTTGGGATCAAAGGCAAACCTTGTCCTTTCAGGCCAAAGAGTGCCCTGATTCCATTGTTCACCTCTAGAGTTCACAAACTCGACCAGGTGTCGGAAAGCGGCTAACTCGAACGTTTGAGCAGGAAAAGGAGACCTAATCTTGCCCAAATGATCCTTGTAAAAAGCTTTCCACAGATAGTGGAGTGAACAATAAAATAAGAGGGTAAAGCTTTCCAGCAGTCAAGCCAGATGCGGATTGAATAGCAGCGCTTACTCCTTCAACCCCGAAAAGCTCGGATTTTCGCTAATGCGGATTAACGGATTCGATAGCGCCGTTTTCTTCCTTTACACAAGGCCATGCCTTTAATACGACAGGACCAATGGCAACTGATGAAACAAGAGAAAAACGCTATTGAACCACACTAACTAATTGGCCTGGCCTATCCGGTTCTATAGATTAGACTGCCAAGGTGCCAAGCTCAAAGCTTAAAGGCAAAGATCACATTCCTACTGTCAAGCTAAAGGCGAAAGAAGTGGCTTAGCTTAAAAGCTCCTCTTCATAGACACATGGGCGAAAAAAGGATTTAGGTTCAAATCAATCTCCCCTTCGAACTTCGGATTCGTTCAAAGAGAAAGAGTAGTACTTGCTATTTCTTTCTCCCTCTCGCCACGTGAAAGCTATAGAAGTACCATATTTTCCTTTCACTGCGCTAATGATAGGAAAGAAAGTCTCCTCTTCGTGTTCATGCCCCACGGTCTAATAGATGTCTCAAAGAGTGGACTAAAAGAGCGGATATTCCCCTAAGAGCTCCAATCCCGCATCCAAAAGACTAGCAGCGTATTCGTCGCAAACAGTCTTTGTCCAATTCTTCCATCAATCCCATTCCCCTAATAGCTCCTTCTATCAAAGAGCCAAAGAGGGCATTCCTTGTCCGAACTAGTTTGACACTACCTTCTTCCAGGGAGGGAGTCGTTGGCCCCGATACCGTGTTGGTGGCTTCGGATTGGATTGATAGACCTGTGTGTGACTTGTCTCGCTCGAAATCCAACCTCTGCGTGTGTGTTCTCCCGGCAGGAGTAAACTGGCCCGGCCCTTTTTTAGTTTATTTGAATGTGATTAGCATTAATCTGAATACTTCACTCTCTGTGCAGGCACAAGGAGGGTATGTCATGGGAGACCATCACTGCCAATCATCTCTTTAATGATTTGGTGAGTTCTGGTGTCCTGAGGTTCCCAATCTTCTGCGATGAGGGGTTAGAGAAGTTCTGCAGATGGAACTTGACAGACCTGCATACCACTGAAAAGTGCAAAATCTTAAAGAATTTCCTGATCAAGCAAGTGGCTCGTGGCACTGTTTCTCTTACTCGAGAGCAGACTTCTGCCATGGGACTTGAGGATTTTTTCATTCCTGAAAGAAAAGGGACGCAGGCCATGTCAGTTGACCAATGGAATGCTACTGAAGGGATGATGAAAAGTGGTTCTGAGTCCTCGAGGGCAAGTGAGACTGGGATGACATACAAGCAGGTAAGAATGGGTCCTCCTGGAATGACTAGACTGGTTGAAAACCTTCAGGTTTTGAGGCATAGGATGTGTGAGAGCTGTTCGAATCTCCTCCATGCAGAATTATTTGATTCTGGAGCCATCCAGTTGGGTTCTGCCAGACAGGATGCTGCTCAGAGGTTGGTCCCCAAGCAGCCAGTTCTGTCACTTGGGGGGCAGCATAGGAGCACATTTTTGCAGCAGAGGAACTTCCAGAGCAGAAGACCTACACCAAATCCGCTGGCAATGTTTAGGCCTAACTTTCCAGAGAAACCTAGGATGGTTAAGGTCCTCATTCCACCTGCTGATCAATGGCTGTCTGTTGTCCAGAAATCCAAGTCTTTTTTTGTTTGTTTGTAAATCATCAAGCGAGAGGCACTAGCAAGACAACGCGCAGCACTATAATCTAATGCACTAATGCTAATGCACGCTAACTACCCCTAATGTGCTACTACCGCGCTATACTGCACCAACGCTTACTATGTGCTCTAGCCCTAGCAGCAGCAGAGCTAGCCAAGCTAGCCGGGCAAGAGAAGGTTGGTTTGCTCAGGTGGATGATGATGAAGACGTAGGCAAGATCGTCACAGATGAGATTCCAACAGGTTTGTATAAGATGGGCATGGAAGCTCTTCTAAAAGATTATCGAGACGCACGCATAGAATAGGTAGGAAGAAGAAAATAAGGCGCATAAGGCTTTTCAGGTTGCAGAATGGCCTCTCTCGTCGATCCGCTGAATAAACAAGAGCTACTACTCAATGGCTGGTTAAGATCTTATTGGTAGAATTATTCGGATTTGTTTGGTCCTAGCACTCGGAACGAGACAAGTACGTGTGTAGATAGGACGCGAGATGAATCACAAGGTCTCCTAAGGGCAGGCAGTTTTCCAGCATATAATAAATGAGAGCTAGCCTTGCGCTGAACTAGAAACTATGTGTGGAGCTCTATCTTTACCTTGCCAGCTGGGTTTTACTATTCCTATTGTTATTTAAAATGAAATGCCCGATTCTGGTGATTCAATGGGAGAAAGCGCCTTGCCTTGATGCGCATCCCCACTATCACCACTTCCGGGGGAGTAACTTACCCAGGTATTGGAGTTGGCAACGAGCTACGGTCCCCCGTGGTAGTGGAGGTGGAGCAGAGGTAGTCGTTTCCATCCTGAGTAGTATCCTCGGAGTTGTTCTGTAGCCAAAATCCCCTCGGATCGAGCGAGAATGTGACTGGGTGGGAAGGGGGAGGGAGATATCAAAAATTTACTGGGAACCCCGTGTCCTAATAAAAAGATTAGACAACGGGCACAAAGGGAAGGATTTTAAAATATCCTTAACACCTATCGTCAGTGTTAGTGATTGAGTAATCACTTCACCCCGTGTATCCATTTAGAGTTCTGTTTAGTCCTTCTGGGGTGGAATGCTTACTAAGATAAGACTTTTCCTATGCTTTTAGCAGGAGACCTAGATGAGCGTCAGTCTACCACGGGATATTGGTTTACAAATTGAGGAAGAAGAGGATCTCACGACATCTATTACGGCATTTACCAAAGCAATTGTAATTAAGTCATTCGAACCTACTTTCGAAAAATCATCAGTAATGGATGAGCCGGCAGCATGCAAGCTCAAGCTCAATGGAAAAAAGCACGTGAGAGAAGGAACTACGTGAAGACTTGATGTGGCATCCGGTGTAGATGAATGGAAGATGTTTACTATCGTTTAGGTAGGAAGGGACACTATCTGCCTCTAGTGGGTTAACAAGTGCAGTGAAGAGACGCCATGAGGGTGGCATTAGAGTCACGGGCCATGGTCTGTACTCGATTATTTCAGCATCTGGGTTTGAACTTCCATGGATGGAAGCGTCCTAGTCTTTCTATCATGAGGAAGTACATCTGTTGTGTCTGAGAGTCATCTCCTTTTAGGTAGCGCTCTGCGTAATCCTGTGGGCTTTGACCAAAGTAATCATGCTCGAACTCTCCTCAAAGATTCAATTCCTTTCTGAATCGTAAATTTCCTTCGACTGCTAACGAGAAATGATCGTATACGACCCAGCATTGCCGATTTACACATCTCGCACTAGGTGCCTGAGATATTGGCGGTAAATACTAATGGTTACCAAGCCGTCGAACAAGGTCTAGGTAGCAAGGAGAAAGAGAGAAAGCTCCAAAAGGGAATCTGATGATATCGTGGAAGCTTTGGTAGAATAATCTAATATGAAAGAAAGGCCGAACCCTCTAATCATAGTGTTTCATCCACAAATAGACGAAGTTCAGTTGACCGATGGACCACTGGCTATAGAAAGAAAGAAACTGAGCTAATCGACCCGAGTACGATGTAATTAGCAAGCGGTTCTCTTTCATATGTCTCAAACCTCGGAGAGGGGTTAGGAACAAAAGGAAGCAAGTACTATAGCAATCATAGTCAACATCTTCATCTGGCCTATCATCGTCTGGTGGATCTCTGTGAGCAGCCTTTTCTTTTCTCACCTTCGGTTCGGAAGTCGTGCGTGCTCTCAGGTGTCCTGTAGTGTTGAGTGGCTGGACCCGTAAAAGATCAAAGATTGAACCACATAAGCAGCTACCAGCTAAGGCGCTATGGCTTAGTGGAAAGGCCCAACTTCTCGAAGGGCTAGATACGTGCCGCGGGAGGTGACCCTATCTAACCTAACGTAAAGAGAAACCTATTTGGTGTGAGAAGCGGGAGTTTATTCTCTTCCCTTGAGATTCTGCCTTTGAGATGACAGAGTTGCTTTAGTTGGGTAAGGCTATTCTTTGAACAGTAGTTGAGGCCAGCTTTCGCTTCCTTCTTTGGAATAGTTATTCGTCGGCGGAAATCGTGCAATAATTCTGCTGAGTCCGGACTCAGGCTGGAGATCCAATGCAGCGAAGTTGAGACCCTACTTGGAGGTCACCCGTGGTTAAGAGCCTTTACTCACTCTGGAATCAAGAAATAGGTAAAAGAAGGGGAAAGCTCTTGATAAGGGTTCCTGATCCCTAGCTCGGATAAAAGATAGGATTTCATTCCTCAGTGAACGTATAAGCGTTGCATTCTACGAAAAGGCAGGACTGCTATTACTTGCTGCTTATGACTTAGACTGACTACTATTAGTGAACCTTCCTTTGAGCCAGTGGTATACTGCTACGGATCTGTCACCGTTTGCTGTTCGATGCTATTGGACGGAGAGCTAGAATTCTAGACGGAAGGGGGAAGGAAAGGTATAGATGGAATATTGAGTCTTTGGGGACTCAGGGAGAGAGATAGAATGTAGGGCTAGAGCTGGCAACACTACAACCCGGATGATTTCTTCCGCTTGAAAGCGGAAAAGAGGCGACTTGAACACTTCCTTCAGCGGGAAGCCCGGTGGAATACTTTCACGCCTTAAGAAGGAGTCCCACAAAGAAAATAAATAGAAGAGTAAGCAAGGCAAGCATAAACTGATTCTTCTGCCCGCAGAACTGAAATGAATCTCGTCCCCGCTTCTGTATGGTAGCCATGGATGGATACAAAGATGGAGAGAAACTTCCTGGTTCTCTATCGTTGCTAGATATCAAGGATCTCATTCCATGATTTGGCCCATCGGGGCCAGGGGGTCCGATGGTGAGTACTTCATTTCTCTGTTTACTGATCCAGAGATGAGATGCTTCACTCACTGGAACGATACAATAAGAGGGAGAGGGATCTACGACTTCCTTTATTGTTGATAGCGGGAAGCAGGTCTGACTTTATTCCCTTCTCTGGTTATCGAATCAATGAATTTGATCATTTGGCTCCGCTGGGGATACAGAGTCAGAAGGTTGCTTTGTAGCTTCCACTGAATCAGATGGGGATATTTTATAGGGGGTTCTAGACCCATGGTTTCGGCTCATTATTGCCCCTCGCCTCGAGGGATGGTGAATCAATGAGATACCCAGCCAGCTATTGATGAAGAGATTGCCTCGGAGCATAGGCCCACCAAGCACTGGAAATGGCATAAGGGGGCTTTCCTTAAGAATCTATCTCAATCGTAGTTCAGATTCAAGTTGGTTTAATGATTATTATTTTAGTCAATTTGTTTATCAAGATGTCAATCTGAGATCTTATTTTGGTTCGCCTACGAGACTCACCTTTGGCTTTCGCCTTGGTAGGTGTATTATTCTACATTTTCCCAAAAGAACATTCATTCATTTCTTTCTTCCCCGTCGACTGAAACGACGCAAAAAAACCAGACCCGGAAAGGAGAAGGGCCGGGGGTGGACATTCGGGAAAGTCGGGCCGATCGGGTGTCTTCATTCAAGCGACGATACAGAAGAAGAACGAAACGAAGTGAAAGGCTGGGGGGCAAGGAAAAGAGTCGAGTCGATCAGGCTCGACGACCGGAAGAAGCAAAACGAAATCCGGATTTGGCCGAAAAAAAAGCAACGCTATGGATACCATGACCGACCACCATCGATAAAGAAGAATCTTTCTAAATTACTTCGGGTCAGCGGGGCCTTCAAGCATCCGAAATACGCCGGGGTTGTAAATGACATAGCGTTCCTGATAGAAAATGACAACTTCTTCAGAAAAACAAAGTTATTCAAGTTCTTTTTTCCAAAGAAGTCCCGCCCCGACGGCCCGACGAGTCATCTACTTAAAAGGACCCTCCCCGCAGTGCGCCCCTCCTTGAATTATTCGGTCATGCAATACTTATTGAATACAAAGAAAAAAAGCAATTTCTACCCCGTCGTAGTTCTCAATCATTTCGTGAACCCGGGCGTGGCTGAACCATCCACGATGGGGGGAGCGAATGCACAGGGAAGAAGCTTAGATAAAAGAATACGTTCTCGCATCGCTTTTTTTGTAGAAAGCTTGACCAGCGAGAAAAAGTGTTTGGCCGAATCCAAAAATAGGTTGACCCGCTTCATTCGCCAAGCGAATGATCTTCGCTTCGCGGGAACAACAAAAACCACCATCTCGCTCTTTCCTTTCTTCGGTGCTACCTTTTTCTTTCTAAGAGATGGGGTTGGGGTGTATAATAACCTTTTTTTTGAGGATGCCCGGGAACAACTCCTAGGTCAATTAAGGATCAAGTGTTGGAACCTCATGGGTAAGGATAAGGTAATGGAATTGATAGAAAAATTAATAACCCTAGGTGGGATAGGAGAATTGATAAAGGGAATAGAGATGATGATAGAGATCATACTGAGAAACAGAAGAATTCCGTACGGGTACAACTCTTATTTAAACGAAGTAAAAAAAATGCGCTCTTTGTTGTCTAATAGAACAAACACTAATACCTTAATTGAGTCGGTAAAGATAAAATCTGTTTATCAAAGTGCTTCTCCGATTGCTCAAGACATCTCTTTTCAACTGAGGAACAAAACAAGATCATTTCGTTCCATTTTTAGTAAAATAGTGAAGGATATTCCATTAGTAATGAATAAAGGGGTTGAGGGGATCCGTATATGTTGTTCAGGTCGATTAGAAGGCGCAGAAATAGCTAGAACTGAATGCGGAAAGTATGGAAAAACATCTTGTAATGTATTTAACCAGAAAATCGATTATGCTCCTGCGGAAGTATCTACTCGTTACGGAATCTCAGGTGTCAAAGTGTGGATTTCATATAGTAAAAAAAAAGGAGTACTCCGAAACTACGGGTAGCGAAGCAGAGCAACCTTGTCTGAACCCAGAAGTCCTTCTATTGGATTCGAAGTTGATCCTGCTACTCAGCTGTAGGCACTGCATTTTTTTGCATATAAGTCCCTATGATGAGTCTCATTTGGAGGCACTACCTTTTAAGTCACGGGAAACGGACGTCGGAAGGGGAAATTCAGAATAAGTATGTCATCAGATTCATTTCACAAGTTCACTATATTTTCGTTCGTGCTGCATTCGCAACCACGTTCGAACGTCAAGCAGATTGCGGGCGTTCGTGTAGTGTTCGAATCGACATTCGAACGGTGTCGGTATTTCTGGTTTTGCTGCTAACCTCACACTCAAGCCCAATTAGCCCACCAAAGCCAATAAACACATCCAAATTAATAAAAATGCATATTTAACACATGGGGAATTAAATAGAATCTAAAAATCATATACCAAATTAAAATAAATATCAAAAAAATCATGCCTAATCAAAACAATTAAATATATCATATTCCTAATCTACCCAAGACATGTCCCCCAATCAAATATTAGACTTTCCTTATAGAGCACTAATTGGTTCCTTCCTTTTCAAACAAGGAGAAGCCCTAGCCTTTGTCTATAAAAGAAACCAAATTCCAACATTTCCCCCTCTCCAATTCACGCATACACCATCAAAAAAAAGGCCCTAACATTTACGCCAACCACAAGTAAGAAGCAAAAAAGAAAATTATCTTCTCCTCTCTTCACATTGCCGAAAACATCACCCCAAATTCCCCCCATTGCCGTAAAACCACAACCCAAAACACCATCTCCATTGCCGCACAAACCACCATTGAAACACTCCCTCATACAGCCCCATGATCACTGAAAAATCACCCTAAAACAGTAGTTAAAATCACCAAAACAGTAACAAAAACTGCACTTTAAAACCCCTAAAAGAAACCGTAAAACAGCAGCCCATAACCCCTTACATTACCGCAAAAATAGCCACTGATACAGTAAAAACAGTGACTGAAAAATAGCAACAAAACAGCAGCAAAACACGGGAAAATGGCAGCCGAAGCAGTGACAACATTGAGGAAAGACGCAAACCAGTGGACCAGAAAAGTTGCAGAGCGCTAGCCCTTCCGATCACCGTATAACGCGAGTCCGAGAGTCGACGTAAAAGGTTAGACCTGAGGGCACTTTTCGTATTTGTTTTTTTTATTCATCTTTTATTTTTTTTAGTTATTTATTTCGTATGAGAGTCGTCTGTGGATGCATGTTGTGGCTTTGGATGAATGGAAAATGTGTCGTCTCGTATGGTATATAGGATGGAAACCCAGACGTAAATTCCGTAGCCGAATCCGAATGAACGGTAGTGCGGTCTGTACTTGGGATACAACTTCACGTACCACTTGAGCAAACGACACATATTTCGATTTATTTTTTCTTGTTTGTTTATTACTTGTTATTTAATTATGCATGTTATTTGTTTGTGTAATGATGAGATAAAGCGCATGGGCTTAGTAAGTCGGATTAAAGGTCCTCCATTTCGAGGGGTTAAAATCCTTTACCACGATGCTTTGCTGCGCCGGATGATGTATATTCGGTTGAATGTAAGATGTGTTCAATCGGGTATACGAGTCCGATATTATTATCTTTATTTTTTTTTATATATGCATTATGTTATTAGCGAATGGGCTTAGTAAGTTGGATTAAAGGTCCTCCATTTCGAGGGGTAAAATCCTTTACCACGATGCTTCGCCGTGTCGGATGACGTATATTCGGTTGAATATAAGATGTGTTCAATCGGGTATACAAAGTCCGATATTGTTGTCTTTATTTTTTATATGCATTATGTTATTAGCGCATGGGCTTAGTAAGTCGGATTAAAGGTCCTCCATTTCGAGGGGTTAAAATCCTTTACCACGATGTTTTGCCGCGCCGGATGATGTATATTTGGTTGAATGTAAGATGTGTTCAATCGGGTATACGAAGTCCGATATTATTGTCTTTATTTTTTTTATATATGCATTATGTTATTAGCGTATGGGCTTAGTAAATGGATTAAAGGTCCTCCATTTCGAGGGGTTAAAATCCTTTACCATGATGCTTCGCCGCGCCGGATGACGTATATTCGGTTGAATATAAGATGTGTTCAATCGGGTATACAAAATCTGATATTGTTGTCTTTATTTTTTATATGCATTAGGTTATTAGTGCATGGGCTTAGTAAGTTGGATTAAAGGTCCTCTATGTCGAGGGGTTAAAATCCTTTACTATGATGCTTTGACGCGCCTTTTAGCCCGTTATTATTGATTAGGTGTCATTTTTTCATCCGTTCACGTATGTGTCATGTTGTTTACTGCATTTTGGAGGTCACTGTTGTAACCCCGTTCGAACGCATTTCAGAACGCCGCACGAATCCATGTTTTCTGTCTCAGTTTATTCGAACGTGTTTACAACGCTACTCAAACGCGAACGTTCTATTTACTGTTCGAACGCGGCTACGAACGCCACACGAATGCCCACGGTAAACAGGCCCTCTTCCATCACATCTCATGCACGGTTACTCATTTTTTCATTTACCTTTTTGATTGTTCATGTTCTCGTAGTTAGTCATTTATTGTGTTCACAAGATCACATGTTTGTTTCCATGATGCATGTTTACACGATAGTTATCTACTCATGCTTCCGCATTCATCCATTCAACATGTTCATGAAGTTATATGATTTCCGTTATTCCGATTTGCTTTCATGCGTGATTGTACAATTATTATCTACTGGCATGCCTATGATCAAACGTAATGTGCTTATGGCATTGTATGCTTGCCGTATTTCAATTCATCTTTATGCATGCAAATTGGGACATAGATTATATGCAAATAGATTGTATACAAATTCGGACATAGATTATATGTAAATATGTTATATGCAAATTCGGACATAGGTTATATGCAAACTTAGATATGAGCCTTGTACTTATGCATGCGAACTCATGAGTAAATTATCCTTGGAAATAAATGTTGCTTAGGCTTGGTTAAATTATTGCACAAATCATTTCATTACAAGTGGCATAAGTAAGGGACCATTCTGAACCCAACGGTTTGAGGTCTTCCCTTGCGAGGGGTGAGTGCGGCCTTAAATATTTTTCCCCGTTCACACCGGGTGGCGACTCCATTATTCTCCGATTTAGTCCCCCACGGGCTACTCCGTACTCCCAACCGGGCCATGAGCCCGAAACAGCATGCGTCGCCCAACATCTGTGTCCCACAGTCTAGCGACTCCACTGGGGATAGAGAATTGGCCCCGAAATAATGTCTTGTAATGTTTGGATTTGTGCTTTAATTAACCGTGTCTACTGTGGGTTAAAAGGGGTTTAATCAAAGGAACTCTTTAAGGCTGGGTAATGGTTTGGTGTCTTCCTTCATTCACTACCTTTCTATAAGGAAAAGCTGTGAAGGCACTTAGATAATCATTTACTTGTAGCCTATTATGATTGACTAATTTGGAGGACTCATTATTTATTCCTGTCACCAAGCGATAAAAGCCTAAGAGGCTTGGGTTTTTAAGAGAGTTCGCTCCGCCCTCCCTCTGGGGAATCTACAACGGGAAATCCATTTGACAGTCAGTCACACACCATAACTCGTTGGCACGTACTGTAAGGTATAAAAAAAGGTGCGCTCACTTGGTCGCTCGAACCCTTGAGTGGGAGACCTAGTTGTGGGCAATCATTCGCCAGCGAGAGTCTTTGTCTACACTCCCGCAAACCCACACGTAGTAGACGGGGTTGTATGGCCTATAGCAACTATTTCCTTGTGCTTGTGGACCATCCTCATTTGGATGCAGTTGGACTTCTTGTCAGAAATGCGAACTTGTTGGGCCATTTAAACTGGGACGAGTTCGTATCCTATGACAATTGGGCCAAAAGCTTCTGAAATGTTGATGGGCCACTCTGTAGAAATTATTTTTGTATGCTTTTGTTTGGGAACATTGTCGTTTGGATCCATTCGGACCTTTTGTCATGAGGTATGGGCTTGTTGGGCCATTTAAACTGGGACAATAACGTATCTTATGATGATTAGGCCAAAAGCTTCTAAAACGCCAATGGGCCATTATATGTTTGTGTTTAGGAACATTATCATTTGGATACGGTTGGACTTCTTGCTATGAGATGTGAACTTGTTGGGCCATTTAAACTAGGACGAGTTCACTCCTATAACAGTTAGCCCAAAAGCTTCTAAAATGATGATGGGCCGATTTGTGTGAAACTTTTAATGAGTTGATATATTCCTTGTATCGCATGCATCTCATTCATCTCATGCATACATATATCCTGTTAACACCCTCTATGTCTATAAAAGACATCATAGATTCCCGTTTGGTTAGGGAAGAGGGAAGACTCACTAAAAGACCGGTAACAGATATGAGTACATCCGATAACGAGGTATCCTGGATAGATCAGTTAGAAAATAGTCTCGCCAAAATTACTGAACAGTTGCAAGCCTTGACTACTGTTGTAGCTGGTATGGCTGTACCCCGTGCTGGGGGAAGTTCTGAGAATGTGAGGCGCGAGGAGCCTCCGAATGGGTTGGGGGATGATATCCCTGCTTTTGATGACGACATGGCAGAGTATGCAACAGGCATAGTGATTAGGTCTCAGGCAGAATTTCAGAAGCTTTGGGATCAGGTTGAAACAGTTACCCGCAAAATGAGGGGTAAACATGAAGAGTTGTTAGATTATGAGGCAATGACCTTCGAATAATAGTTGCCAGCTCAGTTCAAGATGCCGGATATGGCTAAGTTCAACGGGAATGAGGATCTGATGGTCCATCTCCATCATTATGTTTCAGTTATGAGTTCAGTGGGTTTATCCAAGCGTCAGGTGCAGAAAATGTTTGGGATGTCACTTGAGGGAGCGCCGGTAGTTTGGTATCACAGCCTTGAGGAGAATATTAGGGAAGATTGGAGGGAACTGGCTGATGCTTTTCTGAAGCAATATGTTACAGATTTGGAAATTGATTTGTTACTCCGTGATTTGGAGAACACTAAGCAGAAGCCGGAGGAAAGCTTCAAGGAGTATGTAGACCGCTGGAGAAGCCAGCTTCTGAAAATGCAGACTCGGCCCTCTAAGAAGGACCAGATTAAAATGATCATCAGGGGCACCAAGCCCTCGATTTATGGCAAGCTGAGGAGGATGACCTCCATGATTGCTGATTTTCGACAGTTAAGAGAAACTGTCATGGATATTGAAGAAGAAGAGGCAGAGAAAAGGAAGTTTTATGGCCTAAGTAGGAGGCATATTGGGGGAACATCAGGTACCAAACCTATTTCTGTGGAGATTACTGCCGTCCAGAATCAGAGATTCTCCAACTTATGGACGCCCTTGTCTAAGCTGCTGGAGAAATTAAAAAGACAATGACTTCTGAAACCCTTGGAGACCAAACCACTTCCCAAACCTCCACCACCACATCTCAATCTGAACCAGTACTGTCACTTCCACCAACAGAAAGGCCACGACACTGATAATTGTGCCCGCCTCCTCCATGAAATCCAAGATCTTATAGACTCCAAAAAAATACCCGACCCTGAAACAGAACGCCCCAACACACACCAAAATCCCCTACCAAATTACCACTCTGTCCCCCCACCGACCTATATGATAAACTATGGCCTACCCGAAAGCCTTGTCCTGTCCTCAAGTCCTTTGACCATCAAGCCTTTTGCCTGGGTATCTGGGATAATAACAGTGAAGATGAGACAAAACGGGGGCAGAATTTCTGGGAAGACTTCTCCAGTAGTGATGAAGAATAAGTGAGGGGAATGACACGTGATGAGTGGTAATTACATCACTTATTCCCACTCATTTAGCCTAATGTTTTGTATTGTTTCTCGAGTTTTATGAACATTTTGATGGGTTTTGTTGTTATTTTGCAGATAAATAAAGTTTGGAAAGCACTTGAGGCAATTTGGGGCAAAAACGGACAAAAATGTGTCAACAGGGATATTTTGGTCTTTAGCGCGTCGCGACGCCAAGAATACCACGTCGCGACGCCCAGGATGCACCGTCTGCCACGTGTCAAAATCGGATAGGTTGGACTTGCTAACGTTCACCGGATCTTGCTAACGTGCGCCGCCCTTGCTAACATGCGCCGCATGCCACGTGTCATCCCTCATTGGACCACCCAAACCGCGTGCCACGTGTCGCTCTCTATTGGACCGAATAATCAACGAATCAGAGCATGCCACGTGTCACCATTCTATTAGACCGAATTTACACCCAATCACAAGATTACACGTGGCACGATTTCATTGGACCGCATCGCCAGCCAACCAGAGCGTGACACATGTCACCAATTATTGTGCCGACAGCCGCGTGGTCAACATACGCGTGGACTCCAGAAACTGTTGCTAGCGTCGCGACGCTAGTGCATTTTCAGCGTCGTGACGCTGACCCAAAAATTGTCTATAAATTGAGCTCGAGATTTCACTCCAGAAGACGCCAACCCCGCAATGTTTATCGGGTCAGTCCAAAATGAAACTCTGCCAATATCATTTTCTGAGGAAGAACTCCCAGCTGAGGGGAGAAATCATAATAGACCTTTGTTTATCAGAGCTGAAATGAGGGGTAAAATGAACTCTTGTGTGATGGTGGATGACGGCTTATCCATTAATGTGTGCCCGTTGAAGATTTTGGCCAAGCTGGGTATGAAGGCAACAGATCTGGATCCCTCTAGTATGACTATCAAGGCTTATGATGATAGTAAGCGAGGAGTTGAGGGTACATTTATGGCAGCGGTCAAGGTTGGTCCTATTGAGGACGAAGTTGAGTTCACGGTGCTGGATATCCCAGCTACGTTTGGCCAGTTGTTAGGAAAGCCTTGGTTTCATAAGCTTGGAGGCGTACCCTCTACTCTGCACCAGATGATTAAGTTCCCGTATGAGGGAGAGATTGTCACCATTCGAGCTGAGGTAGACAATGTTGTAGCTGCTTTGGAGATACAGCCTTTCACGAGGTTCCAAGTGTCGGTGACTTTTGAGGAGCGGGTGGATCCTAGGGTGGCTAGGATCATGGAAAAGATAAAGTTCGTGCCGGGCAAAGGTTCAACATTGCCTAACTTTAGAGGTCATACCACTCGAAGGGGTTTGGGGTACAAGTCTGATGAATAAAAGCCGAGGGCTAAAAAGAAAGGGTTGAAATTGATGGAATGCTTTGTGAAGGCTTCAGGCATCAAGGTAAGCCCGAACCAATAGAAGTTAATGGGATTGTGGTGCCTGGATTTGAGATCTTCCAGGATATGTTGGGTGAAAAGTCGCTGACGGAAGAAATTGTGAAAGAAGAAGATAAGTGGGAAGAAGAGTTGATGAAATTGGAGAGCCTGACTCTCGAAGAGGATGAAGAAACTGAGAAAAATCCGGTTGCGGAGGAAGAAGTGTCTATGGATGATGAAGACATTTATCTTCCAGATTTATTTGAGTGTACTTCTGCATTTGCTAGTAATAAATACAATCATTTTGCTTACTTGCCTGAGTCTCATCATTTCAATTTGCATGACTTGAGTATATTTGATATCAGCTCAACCAGAACAAATGCATTTAACTTGGGCATGCCTGAGAACCCAAAGGAAATTCTGATTGCAAGTGAGGTTACCTCCGATGAGAGGGAAAAATTAGAAGAAATATTGGTACAATATGCCAAGGTGTTTGCTTGGTCCTACGAGGACATGCCTGGGGTAGACAGAAGTATTGCCCAGCATACAATACCAACTTATCCGAATACGAGGCCAGTAAAACAGAAACTCCAACGGATGAGACCAGAATAGGCTGAGAAAGTTAGAGAATAAGTCAAGAAACAGATAGATGTGTGGTTCCTGGAAGTTGTAAAGTATCCCGAATGGTTAGTAAATGTTGTGCCAGTGCCGAAGAATGATGGGAAAGTCAGAATGTGTGTGGATTACAGAGATCTCAACAAGGCTTGTCCGAAAGATGATTTTCCTCTACCTCATATTGATGTACTAGTTGATAGTGCAGCTTTATCTGCCATGTATTCATTTGCAGATGGGTTTTCAGGGTATAATCAGGTTCTTATGGCTGAGGAAGACAAGTACAAAATTGCCTTCGTCACAGAGTGTGGTACTTATTGTTACAAGGTAATGTCGTTTGGGCTCAAAAATACAGAAGCTACTTATCAACAGATGGCCACTACATTATTTCATGACTTGATGCACAAAGAGATTGAAGTATATGTGGATGACATGATGGTGAAATCAGAAACCAGAATCGGACATATAGAAGCGTTGGAAAAGTTCCTTCAGAGAGTTGACCAATACAACTTGCGGCTGAATCCCAAGAAATATGTGTTTGGGTAACATTAGGAAAATTGTTGGGACATACAGTGGGAATGGGAGGAAATGAAGTAGATTCTGAGAAAATCAAGGCAATTACTGAGATGCCGGCACCGAAGACGGAGAAAGAGGTTAGAGCATTCCTGGGAAAAATTCAGTACATCAGTCAGTTCATCGCCAAGTTGACATCAATATGTGAGCCTATCTTCAAACTGTTGAGAAAGGACCAGCCAGTGAAATGGAATGAGCAGTGTCAGTCAGCCTTTGACAAGATCAGAGAATAGTTGGTAAAACCTCTTGTATTGAAACCTCCAAGACCGGGCAAGCCTTTGGTACTGTATTTGGCTATAGAATCAGAAGCACTGGGTGCAATGATGGTATAGGAAGATGAGACTGGGGTAGAACATGCAGTCTACTATCTCAGTAAGAAAATGCTTCCGTATGAAGCCCGCTATCAAGAAGTAGAGAAGATCTATTTGGCAGTAGTATGGGCATCCCGAAAATTGCGGCATTACTTCCAATCTTACAAGATCCAGGTAGTGGCAAAAGAGAATCCTTTGAAATATCTTCATTCAGTACCTTCGCTAGTGGGAAATTGGGCAGATGGTTAGTGTTGCTGACAGAGTTTGACATTGAGTACCTCACTTCCAAAGTGATCAAGGGGCGAGCCATAGCAGATTTTCTGGAATTGCAACCTATTGAAGGGGATCAGTATAAGTTTGAATTCCCAGATGAAGAGATCCAAGCAATAGTAGTTCAAGGGTGGAGGATGTATTTCGATGAAGTAGTAAATACAAAGGAGCCGAATTGGGATTGTGATAGTAACCCCCGAGGGAGAAACCTTGTCTATGGCCAAGAGGTTGACGTTCGGAGTAACAAACAACATGGCCGAGTATGAAGCATGTGCTTTTGGATTGACTGCACTGATAGCCTTGAAGGATGAGAGCATGAAGGTCTACGGAGATTCGATGCTGGTGATTCGACAGATTCAGGGAGAATGGGAACTGAAGGAAGAACGGTTGAAACCTTACCTTTTTCACCTCAGAAAGTAGGCACAGGCTGTCCCTGATTGTAAATTTCAGTACTTGCCGCGAGAAGAGAATCAGATGGCAGATGCATTGGCTACACTTATAGCGACTTGGGAAAATCCATAGAAGTTAGTGATGAGACCCTTGATAATGACAACAGCAAGCAAACTGATCTATGAGGCAGAAAGAGTTTCGGAAGTAGAGATCGACGATGGTAAACCTTGGTATCATGACATTCAGAGGTATCTGGAACACGGGGAACTCCCGAAGGGAGCAGGCAGAAAAGACAGGTTAGCCATTCAGAAGTTAGCTTCCCAGTATGTGATTTTGAAAGGGGAACTGTACAAGAGGCAATAAAATGGCATTCAGCTAAAGTGTTTGAGAAGAGAAGAGCCTCAGAAGATAATGGAAGAAGTACACACCGGAGTATGTGCTCCGCACATGAACGGGTTGAATATGTCCCGCAAGATAGTGAGACAAGGTTTTTACTGGTCAACCATGGAGACAGACTGCGCGAAGATGTAAAGCACTGTCATGATTGTCAAGCACACGGTAATTTGAATCATCTGCCTCACACAAAGTTACACGTGTTGTCATTGTTGGACAATTATGACCCATAACGTCACTATTTGTACAGATCATGGTGTTGTTGTACAAATTAACTATGTGACAAATGAGATTGCTCTCTTATCATTTGTGATTAGATCACCAAGGTGTATAAATGATAGGAGGTCCTTATGATTTGTTCCTGGATTGAGAATGATATGAGACAGTATCAATCCACGAAGGATAAATCATTAAATATCCATAGTCAGAGTATTATCGAGATTGGACATCGATAAATACGTAAAAGACTAGTATTACACTTGTGCGCGTTGTGAGGGCACAAACGGCATAGTTCTCATATATTTGGGTATAGGATACTCATGCAAGTGTAATGGGAGGTTTTGTTTTACCGATGGTACGGGAAACAGCTTCGCTCTGGATAGACCCCCTCGGAATTCCATTGGTAGTATGACTATGTGTCTATGGAAGTCCGAAATCAGGGTAGGTGTATTTGGTCTTAACCTGAGACTTGCACCGCTAATACTTGCGACAATCAATATACTTTGGTTTTGGTCGTCCAGGGCTTTAACAGGTTATGTGTACACCTCTGCTGGGTATATTGAGAATCGTAGTGTGTTGGGTGTGATGTCAATACGGAAGTATCACTCCAGTCATATGGAGATGATGATCGCGTAGGGATACAGAACTGGTTCTCTAAAGGGTTGCAACCATCGGGATAATATGACTTGGTCATGATTATCCGATAATAAAGAAACAAGTTGCTTGTCATCCGATAATGCTTCGTACGGGGCAGACACTGTACCAGCCTCAGACCTTGCATGTGATCATCCGATACTGGATCGAAATACGCAATACTACGTATACTACGCCTGATATAGATCTGCTTTTTCCTGTAAGCATGTTTCTGGAGAATTGGGAAGGCGTGGCGCTTTGCTAGAAGCCAACCTTGTCTTGTAAATCAGTACAAATGTATACTAGGTACTCACGTGTTGGATAGTCCGACGACCGAATTTACTGCCAACATATCCGGGGATCTCATGGGTCGCTTCCCAAAGATTCACCGATGACGTATGAATCGCACTTTATTAATCTGGGATTAATTAATGATAAGAGAGAAAATTAATCTAGGATTAATTGCGGAGATATTTTATCTGGGATAAAATATCATTAAAGAGAGAAAATGATTAATTTGGAATTAATCGATAAAATAATATATTCGATATATTATAGGAAATTGGATTTCGACGCGGAATTGAAATTAGATTTTAATTCGGGCGAACAAATAATTTAGAATTAATTCGTTAGCGACGTGAATAGTAATTATGTTAGGCATGATTATTAATTAAATTAGATTTAATTACGTCGCAACGGAAAATTCGTTAATTTGGAATTAGCGAACCCGAGCCCGGGATTATTTGTGAGCACATTTGCATTTCGAATTTGAGTGCGGCACGCAAGCAAATCAAGCGTCAAATTGCCAGTCGCATCTAGCATCACATCATTCGTCAATTAAGTGATGTATGTCTTTCACTTTGAGTGATTGACACCAATCACTATTCATGATTGATGGGAGTTGATGTTGGTTGTTGGCAAACTTTAATGCCATTTGAATTTTTGGAAAAAGAAAATGGTAAATCATTTTTGATTAATTAAAGTGTGTATTAGATACACATTTCCAACCAACACACATAATCTCTCCTCTCTTTTCTCTCTTCTCTCTCACGCCCAACAAGGGCCATTTTCTTCTGGTTTTGCCGAGAGCCAAGGAAGAAAAGGGAAGCAAAATGTGATGTTTTTGTGGCAAAAACATCAAGAGCTAGCATTCCGAGAGACATGCAAAGGTGATAGGGAAGTCCACCCATGAGCTTGGAATCATCTCATAAAGCTTGGAGCTTTCATGGAGGAAGATGAAGGCCGGATTTGAGGACTGCCCAGCAGCTCACTGCAGAGAGGTCCAGAGGGCAGAAAATAATTTTTGTTCGTTGCTGCGTCGCTCAACTGATCGATGTGAGTATTCCGCAACTTCATCGTATGTATTCGCATGTATTTCATTGCTTGTTATTCGATCCTCGGGACCGTAGAACTCCAACAATGGTATTAGAGCGAGAGTAAAGCATGAAATATGATTATAGCTTAAAATTTGGGTAAAATGTGTTTGAGCATGATTTAATTAAATTGGATGTTTGAGTATGCTTAAAACATGTTTTATTGAGGATTGATTGGATCAATTTGATGAAATGGTGTTTGGAACATTTTTCCCTAAAATCCTTAGCTTGACCGAATGGATACTAAGCCCTAATGTCTTGGAATTTTTGATTTTTTGTTCATTTGATGTGTTGGAAATCAATTGGGAATGTTTATTTAATGTCGAATTGGATTTAATTGGATTGAATTCGAATCGGACATAAAATCCCCTATATTGCCGAGACTTGTTGAGCATGTATTGGGTTTGATTTTTGATAAAATGTGTTGGACATGTTTTGTTGTAAAAGAGCATGATTAGTTGTGTAAATTGATGATTTGGAAATGTTGATTTATGTAATTAATTATGCATTACACTTAGTTTAATTAAATATGAAATCTGGAATTTTTGTGTTTAATTAATTGGGCTTAAAATTGGATTTGGGCTTGTAATGTTGTAAATGGGCTTATTGGGCTTGGTTGTACCATGTTAGGTTTTGGCTAAATTGGTTGGATCCAATTGGGCCCAAAACCGCTTCCATAAAGCCCAAATGCGACAAATGGACCTTTAAAATTTAATTGGGCCTAATGGGCCTAAATTGATTTCTAGGCTTATGGGGTAATTCTTGATTGGACTTTGGTTATTGGGTTTGACCCAAGTTGACCAAAAGTCCACGCCTAAAGAAATTAATTAAAAGCCCATTGGACTTTAATTAAATTAACGTTAGACGTTAATCGGGCTTTGAGACCCGTAACGATTAAATTTTGAATTTAAGTCGTAAAAGTTATTAAAGTGTAATATTTAATTTGGAATTAAATAGTGGATTAGTATTAAATACATATTAAATTGGATTTAATGTTGTAGTTTAATAGAATTCAAGAATTCGTACTTTGAGTACTTATTCGCAAAACGAGTTTGACTCGCGCAAAATCAAATCGTTGTTTGAACATTGGATGGTCATTAATTATCAGATTAATTAATTTGATTATATTGATTGATAACAAGTTTGTGTGAATACATGGTTGCGATGCATGAATAATGTATATCGGATGGATATTAGATGGGTGGGGTAATTTTGAAATTGTTGTAATAAATTTGGAATTTATTAATTGGACCTGCGTGTCCAGCCTTATTACCTCCTTATTCTTTGTATTCTCTTCTCACCTACTCCCCTCAATGTAAATGAGGTTTCTTTAGAAGTGTAGTGTAACGGGTAGAAGCAATACTTGTGCTAACGGGAGAGAGAGAAAGTGAGAGATTTGATCTAGGATCAATGTGTTAAGTATCCATCTGCATATCATTATTATTTATTATACGCGCTTTATTATGTATTTAGAATGCATGTTTAAGGTTGTATGATGCTGAGACCTTAACAAAGATAATAATTGGTTGCCAATTTGCACCGCGAAAACCCTCGCAAAATATTAAGCGTTTTTCCTTCCATTGAGTGATTCTTACTCAAGATCTAAGACTGGCATTGGCTTGTTGGCCAAAGTCAAGGCCTTTGTCCGTCGAAGATGTGTTTGAATCACGAGAGCTTTGTTCCATATTGGTGTCTTGTCCAAGTTGTGGTTTGTTGGCCAAAGTCAAGACCACTTCTTGTCCATCGACATTGATTACGAAGCTTTCCATGGTCAATGGTCACGCTTAACTAGGATCACTAAGTTTGTTGTGCCAAAGCCAAGGCTTAGTTGATTCAGAGGAAAAATGTTAGGTAATATATTGGATATATTGGCATAGATAAGATATATGTTTCGGACTTGGATGTCCCCCTACTGGATCTAGGAATTGGATTGGATCCAATTGATCTTAGAGATCTACCTAGTTAATTATCATACAATTTGTTGGCCAAAGTCAAGATTGTGTGATATTTAACGGGATCCTAGCCCGCTAGGAAACACGGTTTCCCGAGTACTCGACAGAGGGTTGGAGGCTCGCCGAAAAATAGTGGGAGGCAAAAATTAAATTTGCATATATTCGTTTAATTACTTGTCATACGCGCTCAAATCAAATATCATTCGTCAAATAAATTAAATGTTAGTTGGACTAATATTTAAATGTTGTTTTAAATTAACAGTTGGACTGTATTCAAATAATTAAATTATAGTTGATTATATAGTTGGACTATAATAATCATTATAATAAATAGTACCGAAATTCATTGATTAAATAGTTGGACTATTAGAATCAAGATAAAATTGAAATATTGACATTTAAGACATAATCCTAGGGAAAATGTATTTAAATTGTTTAATTTTTAAATTGGGAATAAAATTTCAGGATGGTCCTGGAATCTAATAAGTTACTTTATTTGATAAAATAACATATTAAGCCTAAGCCCGGAGTTAAGCAAATAGTAAAGCATAATCTTTGGAAGATTTATGTGATGATAACTTTAGTGCTTAATCCATTAAGCTTGTCGCATGTGACTCCTTAATTTATTTGTCAGAACTAAGGGTTAGATCCTTAAAGTATGATAATGAAATTGAAGGATCTTCATAAATCTATACTTAGATTTTAGAAGTACCAAATTGCAATACTAAACTCGTGGAGAGTTAATGACTATTCTCAAGGAGATAAAGTCAAACTTTCCAATAAGGCAAGTAGCGCAAGGCGCACTTTACTTCGATATTCTAGTCAGCCGAGGCTAGGCCAAAGGCTTCTGGAGTGTTGAAAGGGGCAAAGGCAAAATCATTATAATCTTCTAGGAAGATAAAGGACATATCCTAAAATGTCTGCCTAAATTATGACAAACGGGATCGCGGAAGCGTGACTTCCGTTTGGACAATGCAGACATGAAGGAATTGAAGACGGACTTGGCTCTGACTTCAAATATGTTTGTCAACATTATGTTCACTACTAGTATTAAAATTGGATTTTAAATACTTAGTGTGATACATAAATATGCATTGATGTTCAGAATCTGCTATGAGCAGGAAACTGACTTCAGATTGAGATTTAATCTTTGAATGGAAACGGGACGAAAGTCGCTGTTTTAACCGTAGATACCTACTTTTAGGAACTACCCTCGGGTGTGTACCTAAAATTGGAAACTGTTATAATGTAACTAGTTTGACTAGAAACATTATCTCTATATCAGTGTTGAATCCGCTGCGGATTTACCTTTATATTCTAGAACACTAAAATGTTTTATTTTATAAAGATGATATTGAGATATACACATTAGATGTGAATAACATCATTTATATTTTGAATATAAATAAAATCTCAAAACGATAACATGACAAACAAACAGCTCAAACTGATTTGATCAGAAGAAATTAATTTGTGGCATTATTGTCTGGGACACAATTAAACAAGACTCGTATATCCACACTTTCGAAGAGTGGGTACTCGTACTGATTTGATTCTACTCAAATAAAGTCTACGAATCTAGTTTATTGGGCAAAGTGCCTAAAACACTATTTACTTGGTAAAAGTGCAAATGCCACTGATCTATTAGTCCTAGTTCATAATGAAGCAAGTGGGCCCATGTCTAGCTAGGCTAGATGTGGATATGAATATTTCGTGACCTTTACGGATGTGGCATCGCGTTACGGTTACGTGTTTCTTTCGAAACACAAATCAGAAACTTTTAAAGTTTTCGACACGAAATAGACAAACAGATCGACTAATGGAATATTACTTAAGTAATAAGTTTCTAACATACTTGAAAGAGTATAGTATTCTTTCAATGAGGACTCCTCCCGGAACACGTCATTTTGACGATGTGTCCGAACAGAGAAACCGAATTTTGTTAGACATGATAAGGTTAATCATGAGTCGCTCTGAGCTACCATTTCCTTCAACGGATAAGCATTAACTGTGCAGAACTTATTTAGAATAAGGTTCCATAAAAATCTGTTTGACAGACTTCATATTAGGTATGAATAGGAAAGAAATCGGGTTTCTCATTCCTGATTATTTGGGTATGCTAGGCATATGTTTGGATGATACCAAACTAAAACCCAAATTGGATAAGTGTCAATTGTAGGTTATCCTAGGGATACCAAAGTATAGTACTTATACAACTCACATGAGAACAATGTACTTGTTGCTCACCATGCGGTTTTCCTAAGAGGAATACCGATATGCAGTTGAAAGTGGGAGGATAGTAAAACTCGATGAAAATCAGAGTAATACTATTCAAGGCACCGATTGCTAATGGAACATAAATAGTTCATCAAGGATGAAACTATACCATTAATCTTCGAATACACAAGAACCGCGTATGTCGGAGAGAGTCAGAAAACAACCTGGGGTATGGGTTTCTGATCTCACCTCATAAAGATGTCAATCTTATTGAGGAATACCAACTGACTACATATGAGGAAGTGATACAAGGTATCGACTCCCAATTATGGCAAAATACCATGAGTCCGAAATGGATTCCATGTATAACAACTTAGTTTGGACACTAGTTGTTGTACCACAAGGCATTGTGCCTATTGGTACTATATGAGTCTTCAAGGAAGACATACATGGATGGCAACATACCAACATATAAAGCTAGGCTTTTAACGGAAAGGTATCATTATCAACATTGTGTTGATTACGATTCAACCTTTTACCTGTTGCCATGGTAAATCCATTTGGATAATGCTTGCTGACGCTGCATGTTTCATTTATGAAATATGAGAGCTGAACGGGAAAATCACTTTCCTGAAAAGGAAACTTTTGGAGATGTTTATAACATCCTGACGGTTTTGTCGTACCAAAACTAGCAAACAATGTTTGCAGGTTATTCGATCCATGTTTGGATTGAAGCAAGCATTAGGCTCTTAGAATTAGTGGGAGTGCACTGACAGTGGATGTCCTATACAATAATGACATGTCATTTCTTGAAAATGATATTCCCATAATAAAATAATCGGCGAAAGCTTGGATTTCGAGAAAACTCTCCGAAGAACTCGTACATTGAAAAATGTATGTGACCTGGTGTCTCATACGCTTTGAGCATATGGATTCACAAACAGGTCAATCCAAGTGATAGTCACTGGATTAAAGTTAAGAACATCCATTAGTATCTTAGAGATCTAAGGATGCTGTCTTATACTATGGAGAAGGAGAACTTGAAGTGACTGAGATCATTGTAGCAAGTTTCCAAATCGATAAAACGACTATAAGTCCTAAAACGGTACTATACAGTTTGAATAACGGTACAGTGAGCTGGAAATCTTCCAAGAAAGATACTTTTACCGAATAAACAACAAATGCGGGTTATTGTTGCAGCTGAGGCAGCAATAGAAGCCATTTGGGTCGATAAAAATCTAATTAGATTAGATATAGTTTTGTTAGCTGCTGAGCTAGGCGTCAGCACAGACTAAAGAATTAATGGTCTCATCAACGATCCAGATACATACTTCGACTATTCATATGATTCGTTCAGATCATACATCGTGGCGATGTGATGATCGTATAAATCGCATCAAATGATAATCATGCAAATCCACAGACGAAAGCCTTTTCTCAGCAGTTTGAGCCAACCGTACATAGTTCGGGTGTCAGACACTCGAGTGACTGGCTATAGGCCAAGTGGGAGATTGTTGGACAATTATGACCCATAGCGTCACTATTTGTACAGATCATGGTGTTGTTGTACAAATTAACTATGTGACAAAGGAGATTGCTCTCTTATCATTTGTGATTAGATCACCAAGATGTATAAATGATATGAGGTCCTTATGATTTGTTCCTAGATTGAGAATGATATGAGACAGTATCAATCCACAAAGGATAAATCATTAAATATCCCTAGTCAGAGTATTATCGAGATTGGACATCGATAAATACGTAAAAGACTAGTATTACACTTGTGCGCGTTATGGAAGCGTAACGACATAGTTCTCATATATTTGGGTATTGGATACTCATGTAAGTGTAATAGGAGGTTCTGTTTACCGATGGTACGAAAACAGCTTCGCTCTGGATAGACCCATCGGAATCCCATTGGTAGTATGACTATGTGTTTATGGGGAATCCGAATCAGGGTAGGTGTATTTGGTCTTAACCTGAGACTTGCATCGCTAATACTTGCGACAATCAATATACTTTGGTTTTGGTCGTCCAGGGCTTTAACAGGTTCTGTGTACGCCTCTGCTGGGTATATTGAGAATCGTAGTGTGTTGGGGGTGATGTCATGACAGAAGTATCACTCCAGTCATATGGAGATGATGATCGCGTAGGGATACAGAACTGGTTCTCTAAAGGGTTGCAACCATCGGGATAATATGACTTGGTCATGATTATCCGATAATAAAGAGACTAGTTGCTTGTCACCCGATATATGCTTCGTACGGGGCAAACACTGTACCAGCCCCAGGTCTTGCATGTGATCATCTGATACTGGATCGAAATACGCAATATTACGTATGCTACGCCTGATATAGATCCGCTTATTCCTGTAAGCATGTTTCTGGAGAATTGGGAAGGCATGGCGCTTTGCTAGAAGCCAACCTTGTCTTGTAAATCGGTACAAACGTAATACTAGGTACTTACGTGTTCGGATAGTCCGACGACCGAATTTACTGCCAATATATCCAGGGATCTCATGGGTCGCTTCCCGAAGATTCACCGATGACGTATGACTCGCACTTTATTAATCTGGGATTAATTAATGATGAGAGAGAAAATTAATCTGGGATTAATTGCAGAGATATTTTATCTGGGATAAAATATCATTAAACAGAGAAAACGATTAATTTGGAATTAATCGATAAAATAATATATTCAATATATTATACGAAATTGGATTTCGACGCGGAATTGAAATTAGATTTTAATTCGGGCGAACGAATTAATTTAGAATTAATTCGTTAGTGACGTGAATAGTAATTATGCTAGGCATGATTATTTAATTAAATTAGATTTAATTACGTCGCAACGGAAAACTTCGTTAATTTGGAATTAGCGAACCCGAGTCCGGGATTATTTGCGAGCGCATTCGCATTTCGAATTCGAGTGCGGCACGCAAGTCAAATCAAGTGTCAAATCGCTAGTCGCATCTAGCGTCACATCATTCGTCAATTAAGTGATGGATGTCTTTCACTTTGAGTGATTGACACCAGTCACTATTCATGATTGATGGGAGTTGATGTTGGTTGTTGGCAAACTTTAATGCCATTTGATTTTTTGGAAAAAGAAAATGGTAAATCATTTTTGATTAATTAAAGTGTGTATTAGATACACATTTCCAACCAACACACATAATCTCTCCTCTCTTTTCTCTCTTCTCTCTCACGCCCAACAAGGGACATTTTCTTCTAGTTTTATCGAGAGCCAAGGAAGAAAAAAGAAGAAAAGTGTGATGTTTTTGTGGCAAAAACATCAAGAGCTAGCACTCCGAGCGACATGCGAAGGTGATAGGGAAGTCCACCCATGAGCTTAGAACAAAGCTTGGAGCTTTCATGGAGGAAGATGAAGGCTGGATTTGAGGACTGCCCAGCAGCTCACTGCTGAGAGGTCCAGAGGGCAGAAAATAATTTTTGTTCGTTGCCACGTCGCTCAACCGATCGATGTGAGTATTCCGAACTTTCATCGTATGTATTTGCATGTATTTCATTGCTTGTTATTCGATCCTCGGGACCGTAGAACTCCAACAATCAGAGCCTTGGCCTTTCTCAGTATGGGGAATTGATATGATTGGAGAGATTCGACCAAATGCATCGAATGGACATCGCTTCATAGTAGTAGCAGTAGACTACTTCTCAAAGTGGGTGGAAACTGAATCATTCTGTAACGTTACAGCAGCAAAGCAGATGGCAAAGTTCATAACCTGGAATCTCATATGTCAGTATGGTATGCTGCATCATGTGGTCACAGACAACTGAGTTCAGTTCGAAGGGTAAACAAAGGCAATGCTGCAGAAGTACGGGATAGGCCATCACAAGTCATCGCCTTACAGACCGCAGGAAAACGGGGCAGTCGAGGCAGCCAACAAGATAATAAAGAAAATGTTAGCCAAAATGACAGATAACTACAGAGACTGGGCCGATAAATTATCGTACGCCTTGTGGGGGTACAGAACGTCTGTGAGAACAGTAATAGGAGCCACGCCTTACTCTTTGGTTTATGGAATGGAAGCAGTACTGCCAGTGGAAGTTGGGATACAGTCAATGAGGGTATTAGCAGAAACAGAGTTACCTGAACAAGAATGGGCCGCACAGAGGTTTGATCAGTTAGCATTGCTGGATGAGAAGAGAATGAGGTCTTTACATCACATGCAGTTATATCAGAAGAGACTAGCCCGAGCGTTCAATAAGAAGGTACGTCCCACCAAGATCAGAAAGGGTGATTTGGTACTTAAGCAGTCAAGGCCATCGACGATAGATCCGAGAGGAAAGTTCAGGCCTAACTGGGAAGGACCTTACATAGTGCAGAAAGTAATGGGAAATGGGGCAGTGAGACTGTCAGACTTGGAAGGTAACGAGTTCACTGAGCCGATCAACGTGGACAGATTGAAGCAATATTTTGCCTGAGAAAGAGAAGACTTGGCAGAAGACCTAACCCGACGGGATAAGGAAACTCATGCATGCATGCATACACGTAAAACATTTTGGCATTCATTTTGTGTTTGTTTTGTATTCACAGGTTTTGAAGAAGAAAAGAGAAGGCGGCAAAGACAAGCCGATCAGAAGCATCAACATACCAGCAGCAGTTTTGGGATGCGTCACAGGGGGCGAGGCCCACATCAATACTAGCAGCAGTCTTGGGGATGCGTCCCAGGGTTGAGGCCCACGTCAACACACATACCAGTTGCAGTTATTGGGATGCGTCCCAGGATCGAGGTCCACTGCATCATCAGTTTCGGGATACATCCCAGGGTCGAGGCCCGCCTTTTGTCAGCGGTATTGGGATACGTCTCAAGGTCGAGGCCCCTGTTGTCGGTTGCAGCTATTGGGATGCGTCCCAGGATCGAGGTCCACTGCATCATCAGTTTCAGGATACATCCCAGGGTCGAGGCCCACCTTTTATCAGTGGTATTGGGATGCGTCTCAGGGTCGAGGCCCCCGTTGTCGGTTGCAGCTATTGGGATACGTCCCAGGATCGAGGTCCACTGCATCATCAGTTTCAGGATACATCCCAGGGTCGAGGCCCACCTTTTATCAGTGGTATTGGGATGCGTCTCAGGGTCGAGGCCCCCGTTGTCGGTTGCAGCTATTGGGATGCGTCCCAGGATCGAGGTCCACTGCATCATCAGTTTTGGGATGTGTCCCAGGGTCGAGCCCCACCTTTTGTCAGCGGTATTGGGATGCGTCCCCGGGTCGAGGCCCCCGTTGTCGGTTGCAGCTATTATGATGCGTCCCAGGATCGAGGTCCACTACATCACCAACTCAGTTCGAGACAGCAGGCAAGTCAGGTGGCAGCTGGCGAGCCAGGTAAGTGAAAATGCATTGCATAACTTTGATAGGATTGTCACTGTTACACATTACACAAGTCCCATCAAAGTGGGGGAGACTGTAGGCACTGCATTTTTTGCATATAAGTCCCTATGATGAGTCTCATTTGGAGGCACTACCTTTTAAGTCGTGGAAGTCGTGGAAGTCGTGGGAAACGGACGTCGGAAGGGGAAATTCAAAATAAGTATGTCATCAGATTCATTTCACAAGTTCACTGTTTTCGTTCGTGCTACATTCGCAACCACGTTCGAACGTCAAGCAGATTGCGGGCGTTTAAATCGGCGTTCAAACGGTGTCGGTGACCGGCGTAAACACACACGTATAACGCAAGCGTACGTATCGTTCAAGTAGTATAAAAAATATCGATCCCACGAGGACTTAAAATCTTATCTATTAATTTTTATGAGGTCAAATGATTACTAATATCTATCAGGTTGTTTGATTGATTTGAAATGGCGATGATTCTAAATTTAAAGGCAAGTAACTAAAATTGGTTGAAAAGATATTTTGAGAAAATTCAATATTAAAACTATCTAGGGTTGTGATTTATTCCAATATTATTTAAAGATGAAGTTGTTATCTTATAATTGGGTAAAATATTGATTTATTAACCTGGAACACTAAATTATGTAAAAGCCTCTTCCGATGGTCAATTACAATTATCCAATTAACCTAATTAAACCATATGTCTATGTCAATCAAATTAACTGGATTCATTAAGATTAAGTTCCAATTATGGCTACCCCCGCCCAACAGGTATATTCCTATCCTGTAAGGAAATCTATTAAAGGTTTATCTATCCTCAAGGAAGATCGTGGGTTATTGAGTCTGAGGTCTTAAACCTAAAATCCCTATGTCTAGTTCATTTTAAGTTTACCTTATCAATTTTATTAGTGGCCAGTTAATAAAAGCATTAAGATTAAGACTCAATAAATAAATCTTTATATACCCAAATTATAATTTAACCTAACCCTTATAAACCGGTGATATTGGATTCATCATCAAACCCTAGATTACTAACTTAGTTATGACACATAGCTAGGGCTAGTAAAACTTAAAAGACATAAAATGAAAAAGCTGAAAAGTAATTGCGATAAGTAAAATGCTGAAAAGAAAATTACAAATGAAATAAAATGCTAAGGCAAAAGGAATTACTTTACTACTACTAATTTAGATATCTCCCATAAAATAATATATAAACTTGTGATAATATTTTACCAACCGACCAATCTGACGGTATCCTGATTAAGTCAAATTAAGTCCACCAGCCATATAGGTGGTAATATTTGTCCATAATCCAGCCACAAAGGCGGTACCAAAATAATTTACCAACCGACCATATAGCGGTATTCCTTTATTAATCAGGTTCAAACCAACAGAAAATAAATTTACCAACCGACCAATATAGCGGTATTCCTTGATTAGTCAGGTTTAAACCAGATTAAAATTAAATTACCAACCGACCATATAGCGGTATTCCTTTATTAATCAGAATTTTAAATAGTAAATATATTATTTTTAAGGGAGATTAATCTAAATAGCAATAGTAAAATAATTACCTTTCACCTAGCATAGGGAAGTTACCTCCGCATAGTGAATAGTAAAACTGTAAAATAAAGAAAGTAAATTATTATTATTACAGAACGTAATTAAAATTTACAAAACAAATTAAAAGAAATTTAGAGAGAGAAAAACTCCCTAATTACATAGGATTTGGGAGAGGAAATGGTGTACTAAAAACTGAAAATTCGCCTCTATTTATAGCAAATTTTTTACTGTTAGTGAACTGTTCGCGCGTCGCGACGCCAAGGCGCTCAGCGTCGCGACGCTGGATTCATCGACGTGGCACAATGAGAAGGCGACACGTAGCAAGGCGGCTGACTGTACATGCGACACGTGTCAAGGCGGCTAATTCTCAATTATTGTGATGACGTCATTGATGACGTGGCGCTGACGTGGCGATGACGTTGCAAGGCGGCTGACTGTTCACTGTCGGCACAATAGGATTGCAACACGTGGCGACACATGTCAAGTTGTGATTGGCTGACGCTGACGTGGCACGTTGACTCGGTTGACTGCTGACGTGGCTGATGATGTGGCACGACACGTGGCAAGGTTGACTCGTTGACCGCTGACATGGCTGATGACGAGGCGACACGTGTCAAGTCTGAGTGTCGGCAGCATATGATGATGACACGTGGCACGGCGCATGTTAGCAGATCGGCTGTGATGGTGACACGTGGCACGGCGCATTTTAGCAAAGTCAAAACTTCTCAAATTATTGACCGTTGACCAGGCGCATGTTAGCAGATTCAGCTCACGCTGGCGTCGCGGCGCGCATTGTTCCAGCGTCGCGACGCGCAAAAACGAAAATAATCCTGTTGACGCATTTTTGTCCGGTTTTGCCCCAAATTGCCTCCAGTGCTGTCCAAAACTTATTTATCTGCAAGATAACAATAAAATACATCAAAACGTTCACAAAACTCAAGAAACTATACAAAATATTAAGTTAAATGAGTGGGAAATAGTGATATAAATACCACTCATCACACCCCCAAAACAACATTTTGCTAGTCCTCGAGCAAAATACAAAATAAAATAACATAATAAAATTTATCTAAGCCACTTTCGTAGGGATCACGGTTGCATTTAGCATATGCAACAAGCCTTTAACCCCTAGGTGTCCCTAGTGGACGAGTGTAGTCTCGTGAGGGTTTACAGCAATGATACCCACAAACATTTTACAAAAGTAAAAAGGTATTAAAACTAATGCACACAAAAGCAAAAGACAAGCGAAAGAGAATAAAGAAAGTTAGTGACTAATCAGGTGAAATTCTACTCCAAGTTATTAGTTGTTTTGTTTCTTCTAAATTACCGAATAAGTAAATTCTCCGATTTTTTTACCATTCTCCATATATACAGCCAACACAAAAATTAATTAACTCATTTTTGCCCACAACAGTCATAAGTGCAGTTGATAAGGAGTAATATTTTTGTCCTAAAGTTCTATCAGATTTCACACCTTTTTTGTAGTAATGGAATAATTTTTCTGATTTTTCTGATTTTTTCTTTGATTTTTCTCTATTTTTTATTTATATACAATACCTTCCATCTATGTAGCGAGCTTTGGGTCGGTGGCTCCCAAACCAGTTGGCTTTAGGGCACCAGGTGTTAAGACACCCCTACGAACTTAATTACTCAGACTTCAGATATATATATATATTTTTTTTTTTGCAGCATCTTCGATCCATGTAACGAGCTTTGGGCCAATGACTCCCAAACCAGTTGGTTTTAGGGCACTAGGTATTAAAACACCCTTACAGACTTAATAACTCGGATCTCGGATTTTTTTTTTTTTTTTTTTTTTTTTACTCCATCACTATTTAGAGATGCTTCCTCCAATTAAACTATAGCACTATAGCACGGAATTTACAAACTTTTCAATTTTAGCTCATGTCCGTATGTTTCCATGTAAGTTCATAATACCTGTCAACTGAACATATGAAGATCCATTGTAGTCAGTGTTAAGGAGAATTCACAAATTAATAATTCAAAAGGAAATAAACAAAAATTAACTTGTTTTTGAAATAGGTTTGAGATACGTCTCAGGAGCGGAAATTCCTTACTCGGCTATCTCTTACCAATTCCACCTTTTTAGTCAAAAAAAAATGCAAAATATTTTTGTAATTTTTGAAAATTTTTCAATTTTTTTGTATTTTTCGAAAAATTTTGAGCTAAAAATAAACAACATACAAACTAAAAACAAGGTATTAATCAACTAATTCCCTCCCCCAAACCTAAATGAGACATTGTCCCCAATGTCTTAAACAGTAGAAGAGAGTTTAGACGATAATACCTGGTTAACTGAAATTCTACAGGAATTTAAAGGTTAAGATCCAGATTAACCCGACGTCTCTTACCACGATCGTCCCCAGACCAATTTATCTTTGAAATGATAGGGTCAATTTGTGGTTCATAGGCTATGAGTTGGTCAATTAGATCTGGAGCAAGTCTGGCAGTGAAGAGGAGTTCTTTCATAGGTTTTGAAATGAATCCATTTCTCCGGCATCATCAAGAAACACACAAAGAAAATCATAAAATCCATCAACGTTAAGCAGTCCAAGCGGTTTCTGGTGTATGTTCAGGTCGCCCAGATAGTACAATAAAAATTTCCTCCAATGTACCCAAACCACCTGGCAAAGCAATAAAAGCATCAGCACGGTTAATCATTTCTACCAAACGTTCAGACATACCTGATACGATTAGTTCCTCTCCGTTTGATGATCCAATAAGATTTGCCTCTGCCAAGGGTTTTGGGATGATTCCCAAAACATGACTGCCTCCTTCCTGTACGGCCTTTGAAACGATCCCCATTAAACCAAGATTTCCTCCGCCATATATTAAGTGCATATTCCTTGCAGCTAATACTCGACCCAACTCATGTGTCGCATCTATGTATTGTGGTTTAGTACCAACACTACTACCGCCAAAACACACAAATGTTTTCAACTCGTCTTCTCGAAGTGGCTTCCATTTTTATGTTTCTTTCTTAACTCTGGATGACTTCAAATGTGCAATGATGAGTTGAATTTATAATACCTGAAAGGGGTGAGTAAAAATAGCACAAGTATCTTCCAAATGACGATTAGTATAACAATAGATCGTGATAGTCAAAAGGTATGGATCCTGTCTGAGAAAATAAAGAAAATAACAAAACAAATCACAATTATTAAGAAAAGACAAAGAGATATAATATGTGCAAGAAAAGTAACGCTTGGTTGACATCTATGCGTCAGGACAAGCTTCCCATCCAATTTTCTTATAAATTGGCAAACAGGGTCTTTTTTAGTCAGATTCCCAAGACTTAACTGTTGTCTTTCTTTTTGATATTGTGTATGTAATCTGCGAAAGTCTATGTGAACATATCCACTGGGATGCGTCTCAAGAGTCGAAGATATATCATCTAAAGACTCCTTACTCAAGCCATTCCTAATGAATTAATTTTGTCTTCGCGATTAACAGACACCATTCCTAAAGAATGACAACCGAGTATTGCAATTCCAACGTGCACATTTGTAACAGACACCCATTTGCTTAGCTCTTCGTTTCTTTGCATAGGTGCTTCTTCCAAAACCAGGCAGATGTGAAATAAAAGAATCAGAGGATTCACCTGCCAATCGGACTCGTGCTTCAATTACCCAACGAATGTCATTGGGCACACCATGTATTGTTAGTAGTCTCATCCGTTCCAAGCGAGCTTTGTAGACTTTCATCAGAGATTTTTGAGGGAGAGAAGGAAATTGTTTGTGAAGATTTTCGAGAGCTTCTTCCATCTTGAAATGACTTAATCTCCAAAAACTAAACACACAAAATTAAATCACACCAAATCACAATATATACAAAAATTGCATGGGTTGCCTCCCTGCGAGCGCTAAGTTTAATTGTCGTCAGCTAGACGTGACTTTTTCGAACGTTTATGCTGGATCTGAAAGTGTGACACTTTCTTTTTTCGTCGCTCAAATGATTCTCCCCAGTAGTGCTTGACACGCTGACTATTAACTTTGAATGTGTTGTTGGTATTAGGATCCAGTAACTCAACAGCTCCATATGGTAAAATCTGAGTGATCACAAATGGTCCGGACCATCTAGATTTTAACTTTCCAGGAAAAAGTTTTAACCTCGAGTTGTACAACAACACCTGCTGCCTTGGTTCCAACTGTCTGTGCACTATTTTTCGGTCATGCCATTTTTTGGTCTTTTCTTTGTATAATTTGGCATTCTCATAAGACTGTAGGCGAAATTCCTCCAATTCATTGAGTTGGTGAAGTCTTTTCTCCCCTGCAGCTTGTGAATCAAGATTTAGTTTCTTCAGTGCCCAATACGCCTTGTGTTCAAGTTCAACTGGCAGATGGCATGCTTTCCCAAACACCAATCGATATGGGGACATACCAATGGGTGTCTTGTAAGCTGTTCGGTAGGCCCATAATGCATCATCTAGTTTTGTAGACCAGTCCCTCCTTGTTGATCCAACGGTTCTTTCTAGGATTCTTTTGATCTCCCTGTTTGAAACTTCAACCTGTCCATTTGACTGTGGATGGTAAGCAGTGGCAACTTTGTGAGTAACTCCATATTTGGATAGAAGTGCATCAAAGTATCTGTTGCAGAAATGTGAGCCACCATCGCTGATAATTGCCCGAGGTGTTCCGAATCGAGTGAAAATGTTCTTTTTCAGGAATTTGATCACCACTTTGGAATCATTGGATGGCAGTGCAATTGCTTCAACCCATTTGGAGACGTAGTCTACAGCAACCAGAATGTACATGTTTCCAAATGATGGAACAAATGGTCCCATGAAATCAATACCCCATACATCGAATATCTCCACTTCCAGAATGTTTTGCAATGGTCATTCGTTTCTTCTCGAAATATTCCCTGTTCTCTGGCACCTGTCACATTGAAAAGCAAAAAGATAAGCATCTTTAAAAAGTGTGGGCCAGAACAAACCTAATTGAAGGACTTTGGCTGCAGTTTTGTTTCCACTGAAGTGTCCGCCGTATGGTGATGAATGACAGTGTTGCAAAACACTGTTGACTTCCTCCTGTGGAACACACCGTCTCAGTAATTGATCAGCACATCGTTTAAACAGGTACGGTTCATCCCAGACAAAGTGTTTGACTTCTTTGAAAAACTTCTTCCGTTGTTGAGTTGTCCATTCCAACGGCCATTTTCCTGATACAATATAATTAACATAGTCAGCATACCAAGGGACTTCCTGTTGTTTTATGGAAATAATTGTTCATCTGGAAAAGTTTCTTTGATTATTAGTTCTTTGTCAGCTGTTTTTCCATTCTCGAGCCTCGATAAGTGATCTGCCACCTGATTTTCTGTTCCTTTCCTGTCTCGGATCTCTACGTCGAATTCTTGTAAAGAAGTATCCAACGGATCAATCTAGGTTTGGCATCTTTCTTTGTGATCAGATATTTGATTGCTGAATGATCTGTATATACCACCACTTTGGGACCCAGCAGATAGGAGCGGAATTTGTCAAAAGCGTACACAACTGCTAGCAACTCCTTTTCAGTGGTTGTGTAGTTGAGTTGAGCTTCATTCAGAGTTCTGCTGGAGTAGTAAATGGTGTGGAAAATCTTTGCTTTGCGTTGTCCCAAAACTGCACCTACAGCAAAATCACTAGCATCACACATTACCTCAAATGGAAGGGTCCAATCTGGTGCTACTATGATGGGGGCAGAAATCAGCTTCTGTCGTTGTAGTATAGTGGTGAGTATACCCGCCTGTCACGCGGGTGACCCGGGTTCGATCCCCGGCAACGGCGCCAAAAACTTGATCGGCGTAAACACACACGTATAACGCAAGCGTACGTATCGTTCAAGTAGTATAAAAAGTATCGATCCCACGAGGACTTAAAATCTTATCTATTAATTTTTATGAGGTCAAATGATTACTAATATCTATCAGGTTGTTTGATTGATTTGAAATGGCGATGATTCTAAATTTAAAGGCAAGTAACTAAAATTGGTTGAAAAGATATTTTGAGAAAATTCAATATTAAAACTATCTAGGGTTGTGATTTATTCCAATATTATTTAAAGATGAAGTTGTTATCTTATAATTGGGTAAAATATTGATTTATTAACCTGGAACACTAAATTATGTAAAAGCCTCTTCGATGGTCAATTACAATTATCCAATTTAACCTAATTAAACCATATGTCTATGTCAATCAAATTAACTGGATTCATTAAGATTAAGTTCCAATTATGGCTACCCCCGCCCAACAGGTATATTCCTATCCTGTAAGGAAATCTATTAAAGGGTTATCTATCCTCAAGAAGATCGTGGGTTATTGAGTCTGAGGTCTTAAACCTAAAATCCCTATGTCTAGTTCATTTTAAGTTTACCTTATCAATTTTATTAGTGGCCAGTTAATAAAAAGCATTAAGATTAAGACTCAATAAATAAATCTTTATATTACCCAAATTATAATTTAACCCTTATAAACCGGTGATATTGGATTTCATCACAACCCTAGATTACTAACTTAGTTATGACACATAGCTAGGGCTAGTAAAAACTTAAAAGACATAAAATGAAAAAGCTGAAAAGTAATTGCGATAAGTAAAATGCTGAAAAGAAAATTACAAATGAAATAAAATGCTAAGGCAAAAGGAATTACTTTTACTACTACTAATTTAGATATCTCCCATAAAATAATATATAAACTTGTGATAATATTTACCAACCGACCAATCTGGCGGTATCCTGATTAAGTCAAATTAAGTCCAACCAGCCATATAGGTGGTAATATTTGTCCATAATCCAGCCATAAAGGCGGTACCAAAATAAATTTACCAACCAACCAATATAGCGGTATTCCTTTATTAATCAGGTTCAAACCAACAGAAAATAAATTTACCAACCGACCATATAGCGGTATTCCTTTATTAATCAGAATTTTAAATAGTAAATATATTATTTTTAAGGGAGATTAATCTAAATAGCAATAGTAAAATAATTACCTTTCACCCTAGCATAGGGAAGTTACCTCCGCATAGTGAATAGTAAAAACTGTAAAATAAAGAAAGTAAATTATTATTATTACAGAACGTAATTAAAATTTACAAAACTAAATTAAAAGAAATTTAGAGAGAGAAAAACTCCCTAATTACATAGGATTTGGGAGAGGAAATGGTGTACTAAAAACTGAAAATTCGCCCTCTATTTATAGCAAAATTTTTTACTGTTAGTGAACTGTTCGCGCGTCGCGACGCCAAGGCGCTCAGCGTCGCGACGCTGGATTCATCGACGTGGCACAATGAGAAGGCGACACGTAGCAAGGCGGCTGACTGTACATGCGACACGTGTCAAGGCGGCTAATTCTCAATTATTGTGATGACGTCATTGATGACGTGGCGCTGACGTGGCGATGACGTTGCAAGGCGGCTGACTGTTCACTGTCGGCACAATAGGATTGCAACACGTGGCGACACATGTCAAGTTGTGATTGGCTGACGCTGACGTGGCACGTTGACTCGGTTGACCTGCTGACGTGGCTGATGATGTGGCACGACACGTGGCAAGGTTGACTCGTTGACCGCTGACATGGCTGATGACGAGGCGACACGTGTCAAGTCTGAGTGTCGGCAGCATATGATGATGACACGTGGCACGGCGCATGTTAGCAGATCGGCTGTGATGGTGACACGTGGCACGGCGTATTTTAGCAAAGTCAAAACTTCTCAAATTGTTGACCGTTGACCAGGCGCATGTTAGCAGATTCAGCTCACGCTGGGCGTCGCGGCGCGCATTGTTCCAGCGTCGCGACGCGCAAAAGACGAAAATAATCATGTTGACGCATTTTTGTCCGGTTTTGCCCTAAATTGCCTCCAGTGCTGTCCAAACTTTATTTATCTGCAAGATTACAATAAAATACATCAAAACGTTCACAAAACTCAAGAAACTATACAAAATATTAAGTTAAATGAGTGGGAAATAGTGATATAAATACCACTCATCAGTCGGTATTTTTGGTTTTGCTGCTAACCTCACCACCAAGCCCAATTAGCCCACCAAAGCCCATAAAACATATCCAAATTAATAAATGCATATTTAACACATGGGGAATTAAATAAAATCTAAAAATCATATACCAAATTAAAATAAATATCAAATAAAATCATGCCTAATCAAAACAAATTAAATATATCATATTCCTAATCTAGCCAAGACATGTCCCCCAATCAAATATTAGACTTTCCTTGTAGAGCAATAATTGATTCCTTCATTTTCAAACAAGGAGAAGCCCTAGCCTTTGTCTATAAAAGAACCCAAATTCCAACACTTCCCCCTCTCCAATTCACGCATACACCATAAAAAAAGGCCCTAGCATTCACGCCAACCACAAGTAAGATGTAACAAAGAAAATTCTCTTCTCTTCTCTTCACATTACCGAGAACATCACCCCAAATTCCCCTCATTGCCGTAAAACCACAACCAAAACACCATCTCCATTTCCGTACAAACCACCATTGAAACACTCCCCCATACAGCCCCATGATCACTGAAAAATCACCCTAAAACAGTAGCTAAATCACACCAAAAATAGTACAAAAACTGCACTTTAAAACCCCTAAAAGAAACTGCAAAACAGCATACCCTAACCCCTTATATTACCGCAAAAACAGCCCCTGATACAGCAAATAGTGACTGAAAAATAGCAGTAAAACAGCAGTAAAATGAGGGAAAATGGCAGCCCGAGCAGTGAAAACAGCGAGGAAAGATGCAAACCAGTGGACCAGAAAAGTTACAGAGCACTAGCCCTTCCGATCACCGTATAACGCGAGTCCGAGAGTCGACGTAAAAGGTTAGACCTGAGGGAACTTTTCGTATTTATTTTTTTTTATAATCTTTTAATTGTTTTAGTTATTTATTTCGTATGACAGTCGTTTGTGGATGCATGTTGTGGCTTTGGATGAATGGAAAATGTGTCGTCTCTTGTGGTATATAGGATGGAAACCCAGACGTAAATTCCGTAGCCGAATCCGAATGGACGGTAGTACGGTCTGTACTTGGGATACAACTCCACGTACCACTTGAGCAAACGGCACATATTTCGATTTATTTTGTCTTGTTTGTTTATTACCTGTTATTTAATTTCTTTCATGTTATTTGTTTGTGTAATGATGAGATAAAGCGCATGGGCTTAGTAAGTCGGATTAAAGGTCCTCTATTTCAAGGGGTTAAAATCCTTTACCACGATGCTTTGCTTTGCCGCGCCGGATGATGTATATTCGGTTGAATGTAAGATGTGTTCAATCGGGTATACGAAGTCCGATATTATTGTCTTTATTTGTTTTTTATATATGCATTATGTTATTAGCGCATGAGCTTAGTAAGTTGGATTAAAGGTCCTCCATTTCGAGGGGTTAAAATCCTTTACCACGATGCTTCGCCGCGCCGGATGACGTATATTCAGTTGAATATAGATGTGTTCAATCGGGTATATAAAGTCTGATATTATTGTCTTTATTTTTTATATGCATTATGTTATTAGCGCATTGGCTTAGTAAGTCGGATTAAAGGTCCTCCATTTCGAGGGGTTAAAATCCTTTACCACGATGCTTTGCCGCGCCGGATGATGTATATTCGGTTGAATGTAAGATGTGTTCAATCGGGTATACGAAGTCCGATATTATTGTCTTTATTTTTTTTATATATGCTTTATTTATTAGCGCATGGGCTTAGTAAGTCGGATTAAAGGTCCTCTATTTCAAGGGGTTAAAATCCTTTACCACGATGCTTTGCCGCGCCGGATGATGTATATTCGGTTGAATGTAAGATGTGTTCAATCGGGTATACGAAGTCCGATATTATTGTCTTTATTTGTTTTTTATATATGCATTATGTTATTAGCGCATGAGCTTAGTAAGTTGGATTAAAGGTCCTCCATTTCGAGGGGTTAAAATCCTTTACCACGATGCTTCGCCGCGCCGGATGACGTATATTCAGTTGAATATAGATGTGTTCAATCGGGTATATAAAGTCTGATATTATTGTCTTTATTTTTTATATGCATTATGTTATTAGCGCATTGGCTTAGTAAGTCGGATTAAAGGTCCTCCATTTCGAGGGGTTAAAATCCTTTACCACGATGCTTTGCCGCGCCGGATGATGTATATTCGGTTGAATGTAAGATGTGTTCAATCGGGTATACGAAGTCCGATATTATTGTCTTTATTTTTTTTTATATATGCTTTATGTTATTAGCGCATGGGCTTAGTAAGTTGGATTAAAGGTCCTCCATTTCGAGGGGTTAAAATCCTTTACCACGATGCTTCGTCGCGCCGGATGACGTATATTCGGTTGAATATAAGATGTGTTCAATCGGGTATACAAAGTCCGATATTGTTGTCTTTATTTTTTATATACATTAGGTTATTAGCGCATGGGCTTAGTAAGTTGGATTAAAGGTCCTCTATGTCGAGGGGTTAAAATCATTTACCACGATGCTTTGCCTCGCCTTTTAGCCAGTTATTATTGATTAGGTGTCATCTATTCATCCGTTCACGTATGTGTCATGTTGTTTACTGTATTTTGGAGGTCACTGATGTAACCCTGTTCGAACGCGTTTCAGAACACCGCACGAATGCAAGTTTTCTTTCTCAGTTTGTTCGAACGCGTTTACGAATGCTACTCGAATGTGAACTTTCTGTTTACCGTTCGAACGCGGCTACGAACACCGCACGAATGCCCACGGTAAACAGGCCCTCTTCCATCACATCTCATGCACTGTTACTCATTTTGTCATTTACCTTTTTGATTGTTCATGTTCTCGTAGTTAGTCATTTATTGTGTTCACAAGATCACATGTTTGTTTCCATGATGCATGTTTACACGATAGTTATCTACTCATGCTTCCGCATTCATCCATTCAACATGTTCATGAAGTTATATGATTGTCGTTATTCCGATTTGCTTTCATGCGTGATTGTACAATTATTATCTACCGGCATGCCTATGATCAAACGTAATGTGCTTATGACATTGTATGCTTGCCGTATTTCAATTCATCTTTATGCATGCAAATTGGGACATAGATTATATGCAAATAGATTGTATGCAAATTCGGACATAGATTATATGCAAATATGTTATATGCAAATTCGGACATAGGTTATATGCAAACTTAGATATGAGCCTTGTACTTATGCATGCGAACTCAGGAGTAAATTATCCTTGGAAATAAATGTTGCTTAGGCTTGGTTAAATTATTGCACAAATCATTTCATTACAAGTGGCATAAGTAAGGGACCATTCCGAACCCAACGGTTTGAGGTCTTCCCTTGCGAGGGGTGAGTGCGGCCTTAAATCTTTGTCCCGGTTCACACCGGGTGGCGACTCTATTATTCTCCGGTTTAGTCCCCCGCGGGCTACTCCGTACTCCCAACCGGGCCGCAAGCCCGGAACAACATGCGTCGCCCAACATCTGTGTCCCACATCAGCCTAGAGCCTTGAGCATTGTACAAGGACGTGATGTATGAGTAACCCATTACCTTCTGGGTGGAATTGCCACAACATGGCGTTCTTCTTAGCAAGAATTATTGTAGTAGGATAATGGCTAGGAGGATTTGAAAGGCATTATGGCATTAAGATTTCCAAGGTTTAGCCAAGGCTTAGCTCAGGACCCCACTACTCGTCGTATTTGGTTTGGTATTGCTACCGCACATGACTTCGAGAGTCATAATGATATTACTGAGGAACGCCTTTATCAGAATATTTTTGCTTCTCACTTCGGGCAATTAGCAATAATTTTTCTGTGGACTTCCGGAAATCTGTTTCATGTAGCTTGGCAAGGAAATTTTGAGGCATGGGTACAAGACCCTTTACATGTAAGACCTATTTCTCATGCAATTTGGGATCCTCATTTTGGTCAACCGGCCGTGGAAGCTTTTTCTCAGGGAGGTGCTCTTGGCCCGATGAATATCACTTATTCTGGTGTTTACCAGTGGTGGTATACAATTGGTTTACGCACTAATGATGATCTTTATACTGAAGCTCTTTTTCTATTATTTCTTTCAACCATATCCATAATAGCAGATTGGTTACACCTACAACTGAAATGGATACCGAGCGTTTCGTGGTTCAAAAATGCCGAATCTCGTCTCAATCATCATTTTTCAGGACTGTTCGGAGTAAGTTCCTTGGCTTGGACAGGACATTTAGTACATGTCGATATTCCTGGATCCAGGGGGAATATGTTCGATGGAATAATTTCTTAGATGTATTACAACATCCCTAAGGGTTAGGCCCACTTTTTACAGGTAAGTGGAATCTTTATGCTCAAAACCCTGATTTAAGTAGTCATGTTCTTTCGCTGCCTCTGGTGAATCTATCCCTGCGTGTACCCACGACCTACCAAAAGAGTATAGAGAGAGTCTACTTTAAGACTTCCTATGTGCGGGAATGTTGTTAATCAATCATCTTGCTCATTGGATACCCCTTATCTCTTATTATCTAAGGAATTAAGGGTCTTTTTTCGCAATAACTCGGGGTTGAATATCCTTATCTTTCTATTTCAGAGGCATGAAGCTTAAGGAAAAGTGGCCATAGAGCCTATCCTAAAGGGGAAGGCCCGTCTAGTAAGAAAATAGATTAAGGGCGTGCAGCTCTTTTTCCACTGTGAAGTGGTATTGGAATGATCCCTCTCATCGAGACATAAACTACGGCGGAAACCTTCAAATCAGAAGAAAGTTGAAGCCCAATACCAATCCCACCATCTGATTAGCACCCCACAAGTCTGTCTGTACAAAGGGCCTAGGCCTACTATACTAAGAAAAGAGAGAAAAACAGTAGATAAATGGAGAAAGTGAGGGCGGATATGATGATGTCAGCCAGGCCGTAGTAGTTAGTTTACGTAGTAGAGTGGTCTGCGCTTGATTTTATTCCTTCTTCTTTTGGGAAGAGGGCCAGTAGGTTTCGGGAACTACAGTGCGTGGTTGGACAGAAGCAAGTAGTCCTCAAGGAGATGACCCGGGGACCGCGGAAACAAGTTCACTTGAATAAGGGGGCTTTGTGCTTGAAGTAGGTGAGAGTAAAAGAGAGGAAGGGAAGGAGAGAGTGAACCAACCAATCTAAGGGCGAAGAGCCACACTCCTCGAGGAAGACGGAAACTGCAGAAAGATACTTTACGAAGCGGGTAGTGAAAAGCCTGCCAACCATTCAATTCAATACCGGAATGAATAGAGTCCGGACCACCAGTACGGAATACCAAATCCATCTCTATGCTACAAGCCAACATAGGAGCAAGCCAAGCAAATGTAGGCCCATTTTTAGTATCGCTTATTGTTGTACTTTCTGCCGCTTATCGTTCCCGTGTACTTAATCCGTTTCCATTACTATTCTAGTTCCAGTCGTAGTTGCTGAATCGTAGCCTCCAGTGCTTGAAGCCGGAGTGGGCTAGTACAGAGGGGCAAACATAGGCCCAGGGGCCGATCAACGGATCAATGGGGGTGGAGAACTGCAGGGCTAGCTTGAAAGGGAAGCTATGGCAGAGGGTAGGACAGGTCTTGTTGAGTGAACTGCCAGCCATGAAAGACCATATGGAATTAAGGCAACCCACTGTTCGGGTAGTTACCTGCCCTCCTGATCTCTCAATGACCAATGATAGCAGCTAGCCAGGGGGGAAGAAGGAGAGTGGGCAAGTAGTCGTCTACACTTAAAAGCTTTCTTGTCTTCACTGATCAACATTTAGTTTGGCCTAAGATTTTCTAAGTCCGACTCATCACTTACTACTCGTCATCATGGGTCCATAACCATTCTCCTACCAATTTATGTGGTTGATATCTTGATCACTGGCATAATGCAACTGCAATTATAAGATTCATTTTCGATCTGAAGGGGTCATTGCATTCTTTTTTGGGGGTGGTGGTTCGACGGACTTTTCATGGACCCTTTCTACTCTACCGCAATCGAAGAGTTGAGAATCCCTATGTACACTTCGGGACACTGAACCTAATGTATTTGGATGAAGCTATCGAATAACGAAATACGACTTACAAATCTTCAATGGGTTTGGTTTGTAGCTCTCATGTTAGCATTTCCTAAGTGCACAAAGAAAGAAAGGGAAATCTTTACCCGTACATAACAACAAGGGTCTTCTTTAGACACTCGCCCTATAACAGATAAGCAGGAAAAGGTGCCTAAGAGAATAATAGGTTGTCTGATTCCCATACTTCCAATCTTGAGCATTCGTCAAACAAAAAAATAAGTACTTCACCTCACTGAGGAACTCAGCGGGATGACAGTGCTTTCGCAAAGCGAAGTGCTACTCTTTGTAGGTAATCTATCTGTTTGGGTCAAATCAAGAAAGGGAATAATGCTCCTTCCTTTTACCGGGAATGGCTTCTACCGCCATCTTATTGGTTGGTTAGTCTAGGCCCAGTATTCCATCTGATGAGCCATAAAAGACCTTTGGAGGTATTAGTTAAGATGAGAAAATTTCACTACAGTCACTAAGGATTGATCCATCATGTACAGTCATACATTCATATGGAATGTAGTTATTGTCTTTTGATGAGTTAGTGTTGCATATGTATAAGTACAGTTATAGCATGAAATGATATTGTGTTAATATATTTAATATAATATATTTTGGATTTGGTATCCAAAATTATTAATTTGCATGAATTCAATTAACATTATTTGATCAAGATTAACAATATTGAAGTATCGGCCAGAGTCTTGAGGTGACAATGGAATCCTTCATCTGTTAGTAATATATGAAAAAGTAGATTTTTAAATAACTTTCTATTTATTATTGAGTAATGATACACTCACACACACTTTTACTTAAAGTTTTACTAATTCTCTCATTGTAGTTACAGTAATTTACTGTAGATCACTGTAGCTACAGTGAGAGAGTTGTAAAACTTTAAGTAAAAGTGTGTGTGAGTATATCATTTTTGTTATTTTTTGTTAAAATAATAATAAAGAATTTTATTTAACACTGTTAAAAAAAATGCTATTCAGTCAGCAACCGAGTGATTATAATATATACGTATTAAGAAACGTAACGAAATTGCCAGCTCTGCTGACGGTAACCGAGCCGAATCCGATGACCCCCAGGCGTCAACCCAATGCATAACTTTCACGCACTTACCCTCATCCCGGCGATCATTCTCTTATTCACCCCCTTTCCCTTTCCCTCTCTTTAACTCTTCCTTCCCTTACTCTCCCGGCGCGTCATCGCCGCACCGACCTTTCACTCTCGTAAAATCTTTCCCTAATCTCTGTCCATTTGTTTCTTTAACATCACATCAAGAAGAAGAATTGTTTGGTTTTTCAAATTTAGATTCCGATGGGCGATCTAACGGAATACCCGACGCCGTCAACAACAACCCCGACGACCAACACCACACCGTACTCGCGTCCTTTACCCGTCCGTGAAGACTGCTGGAGCGAAGAGGCTACCTCCACTCTCGTTGACGCGTGGGGCCGCCGTTATCTGGAACTCAACCGTGGCAACCTCCGTCAGAAAGATTGGCAGGACGTGGCTGACGCAGTTAACGCTCTCCACGCTCACTCTAAGAAAACTCACCGTACCGATGTTCAGTGCAAGAATCGGATCGATACGATCAAGAAAAAGTACAAGATCGAGAAGGCTCGTGTCGTCTCCTCTAACGGAACCCTGAAGTCGTCATGGCCGTTCTTCGAACTCATGGATACCTTGATCGGTAACAACGTTAAGCCTTCTTCTGATTTCTCCCCCTAAATTTTCTCATTCGCAATCGCAGTCTCCTCCCGTTGCTGTTCCGCTCACTTACCGAAATCAATATCCGTTAATAACAGTAATATCAATAATATTAAAACAATAATAACAGCAATAGCCTTGCTTTGACGCCGATCCTACGGCGACGGCTGTGGCTTTGCCGCAGAAGAGAGGTTATAATAGCGAGGGATTTTATAGGAATATTCGGCCGTGGCCGCTGCTGCGGCTGCAGAGAGTGAGGAGGAAGAGGTGGAGGAGGAGGCAGAAGAGGAGGAGGAGAATGAGAATGAAGAGATAGTGGAGTTAAGAGATTGGCAAAGGCCATTGCGACGTTTGGAGAGATGTATGAGCGAGTGGAGGCGTTGAAGTTGAGGCAGATGGTGGAGTTGGAGAAGCAGAGAATGCAATTTGCTAGTGATTTGGAGATGCAAAGGCTAAGAATGTTTACGGAGATGCAAGTTCAATTGGAGAGGAGCAAGCACACTAAGCAGTCTGGCTCGAATGGTGAGAGATATTATTGATTAGTTGTTTAATTGTATGTTAATTGTTAATGGTTTTGAATTGTTTACATCTTCAAACGAGATGGTTTTTTCTGTTTTATTATACATAGCTTATCCATTAGCTGTTTGGTGTATCTGAATTTTTGAGGATTGTGTTCAATGGATTCTTTAATGCTTTGGGACATTGAGACTCAATGGCAAGAATTGCATTAATTAGTGTTTTTAATGTTACTGCCTATTATATATAAGGTTTCTAGTTTTCTAGTTTAGACATGATTGTCCTCACTCATGAGGATTGGAAGCTTTTTCCAGAAGTTTGAGCATGTATTACTTCTCAAGGGGGATAACACAATGTAATTCGCTCTGTTATGATATTTACTTTGGTTTGAAGATGCACAATAAGGATAATTTTGGGATTGTTTTGGAAGGGTGTGTTCATGGTGTTTAAAATAGTGTAAAAGTACTATGGTTTTTTGTCTATGTATTTTGTTTTTCCAGTGTTGGTGCCAAATAGTTTAGCTGCTAAAATCTCGTGTGGAACAATAGATTTAGAGTTCAAAGTCCATTCTCTTGGGTGGATAGGGGATTGGGTTGCTATCAGATTATAACCAAAAAAATTGTTTTTTTTAGACCCATTGGTAGTAAATTGTCTCATAATGTTCAGTAGAAGCTCGTACAAAGACCAATTTCTGTTCCCTATTGAAGGAAATTCCACCTTTTTTCTCTTTTGGTTCTAGGACACTTGTAAGGCTGCCTTGTTAGCTTATTGGTATTTGTTATTGTGAATAAGTTTTAAGCACCAATTTTTGGAGACTGATTTAGAGACTTGTATTAGTAGAAAGTGGTTTTTTATTAGTTGCACTCATGAAATGGCGAATGCTGCTTCCTTTTCGTTTCATTCATGATGTGTTTTATCTAGGTTGATTTTCCAGCATTTCTCTCTTCTCTTAATGCTATATTGTTCTATTCACTTAAACAAATAATTTATTCTTTCAAAAAACAAACAAACAAACAATATATAGTAATGACTATATGCATTAAGAAACAGATTAAGTGGTTTGGTGCTAAATCTTCATGTTCATAATTGTTTTCATCTTGTTATGACTTGATCAGTGAGACTTATGTGGATTTTTGTTCATGGGGAGAGACCAAACCACATATTCTGATTAATGATAAGTACTATCTCTTGATAAATTGGTACTTACATTTGATGCATTCTACTCCCTTTGGTGAGTGAAGGGTTGATGATTATTATGTTGGGTTCAGATTCTTGTTCTAATTTAATTGTTTACGTTTTCATGATAATCTGTTTCGATGGAATAGTTGCAATCATCAAAGCACATGGATTGATTTTTCTTGACAATTAAGGATGGTTTGATTTTCTGAATTCAAATTTAAAATATTGCTGAGAGCTGCAAACCAAGATAGGACTACTGTCTACAATATGATTTGTATTAGCTAGACTGTTTGTTTCAGTGAATAGGGAAACAAACAATTGCCAAATGCATGTGCTTTGCAGCTTTTTGTTTAGTTTGTGAATTGTTGCCTTGAATAATATTCTTCTTTAGCTCGACGCTGAGTATAGCTTAATGGTTCTTGTTTACAGATTATATATAGCTAGCCATCTTGGGGAGGGCTTTGACTGTGTTTACTCATCCCTACAATCTACATATAGTTCTAGCTAATACTGGCCTCAGAATTACCAACCTTTTGTCAGGATCAGAATGTTGCTGTTTCAAATGCTTTTTTTTTTTAATTTTATCCACTTCTTCATTCCCTCTTTAATTTGTTTTGTTTGTCATAATTTGCTCAGATTTTGCTGCTGCTGGCAAAATTTGGCCCTCTTGTCCATTTGTAGTAGTAAACTTACGATTCAAATAGCTAACATAGTAATTTCAATTTATCATGCAATGTACAAAATTAGAATTATTCTCAATTGATCTCCTCCAGTGCTCATATGTTTTGATGTTGGAACCCTGGAACTGCGTCTATATATCTTTGAGTATCTTAACTTGATCTGTGAATGGCTCAATCGATTTAATCTATTAGACGTGTTTTTTTCTTTTTTTGGGTTGTTTGGTAGTTGCTTAGATTTATAGAATTGCCTTGTAGAATTGAAAAAGCATTTGGAGAGCTTTTTCACTAAGTCCTGTCGGTGTGCTTTTAAAGAAGTTAACAAATACTTCCAACAAAAGTCTTTGAAATTTTTTTTTTTAAAAGCAACAGTGTTACTTTATGTATTAATGAAGGGACTCCTACAGTCATCAGCAACACATTTGAATTGCGGCAGTTAGATTTCCCAAGTTCCATTATACTGTGATAGAATGTAGTTCACCCTTTTCCTCTAGTTTGTCAATAAAGCATTATTAGTTAAAACTTATTTGATATTTCAATTCAGTGTTGGGATATATACTCTATAGTATTTTGAATATGTAAACGAAATTTATTTAATAAATGAACGATGTAATTTTCATTTATCATAGTGTATGTCTTTGATTACTAATATACTTATACACTTGGTATATGAGTTTCATACACGAGGATTTAAGTTTGAAATTAGTAAACCAAAATAGTTCGTAGAGAGCAAACAATGATGGGCACTTTGTGGTGGTACCTACTACCGTTGTAATGTCCGGTAGTCTATACTATGTTACATTGTAGTTTTGTTATGTCACGGGGCCAAGGTAACATAATATAAATTATGTTAGAACAAAAATACACTCAAAGAATGACTTTGCAGATAACGATAAATCCTTCGAAATTTTGATACGAAATTCAACGATGTTCCATTCCGGACAGCCCATGGTATTTGGGCCGTAACTTTCTCATACGAACTCTGATTTTTATGAATTTTATATCGTCGGAAAGCTGAGATTGAGATCTACAACTTTTGCGTTGAACGTTTTTCCAAATTCGAATTAGAAATGGGCTAAAAATGCAGATCAAAAATTCGGATGAATAGTACAAAATTCTATATTTTTCTTATTTAAAATGCTAAGTATAAAAGGGGAACACTATTCATGTATCCCTAAAATAGTGAAAAAGAAGCAAAAACGTGGGAGAGAAGAAGAAGAAGAAAATGAAGAAGGAAGAGGAAGGAAAAGAAGGAAGATGAAACAAAGATGAGCATGGCATCATTGAGAGATTTGAAGGATGGTGGAATTCAACAAAGATGGGGTAAGGTCATTTGACCCAAATTTGGATTTAAAAATTTTGGTTGTAAAGATGATATTTTATGATATAAACATATTTGGCATTGTCATTGTTGAACTAAGTAGATTAAGTGCTTGGTAACCTAGATTTAAGTTATGAAGATCATGAGATTAAAGAGTTGAATTAATTTGAAGAGTATCAATATTAGTATGTTTCTACATAGAAGTCTATGGTATTGATGAGAAAAAGTTGAAATATGGAAAATGAAAGTATTTGAGCATAAGGACATGAAGAAGTTGATTTCAGGCCTGAATTTTGGCATTGCGTCGCGACGCAAATCACCACGCGTCGCGACGCGTTCTGGGAAATCTATGTATATTTGCTTCTGGTTTGCACGCGTCGTGACGTGTAAGAGACTTGCGTCGCGACACGCACTGGAAATCCCAGGCAATTCGTTTTTGGATTCAAGCGCGTCGCGTCGCGAAGACCAGAATTTCCCAAAATCAGTTTAAAACCATCTCAGTTCCACCCTAGCATGTTAGAGGCCGCCTTATAGGTCTCGTATTAGTTCGTATACATACCTTACATCAAGACACAAGCATGATAAACCTTGTAGATAAAACATATTGATGTATTAATAAACTTAGCTAAGTTCCGAGATTCATTTTACAACGTATATACTAATCAAGTTTCCGATCATAGATTATCCACAAGAACCACAATCTTCTTTGATAATGGGGTTCAGTGCCAGCCAAATTCCAAAAACTGTGAGTGAACCTCTTTTCTCAAACTGATTTTACTTAACAGTTTTGACATCAGACTTACTTTTGAGCATATAGGGCTTTAGCCAAAATTTTGTTACAGTTGCTTCTCGGATAATGTTGATTTAGAAAAAGAAATGTTTTCAAACTTGAGTTTTATGTTTTTTGAGGCATGATGGAAAAACTCACCTCAGTATGTAACTTGTTACAGACACGGAATTGACGGATGACAGTACACATGTAGAGGACTGGGGCGACGGTGATACGTAACGCCCCTAGATCCTAGTTTAGGACTAGGGATGAAAGATGCCCCTAGATCCTAGTTTCAGAGCTTGGAGGGTAGCATAGATCCGCACCCCCAGTTCTAGTTTAGTGGCTTGGGGGACAGCGATACGTAACGCCCCAAGACCACTAGTTTCAGGGACATGAGTGGCATGCTTTGGGGGACGGCGACACGTAACGCCCCAAAGTCATGGGTTTGCACTCCTGGCTCTAGTTAGGCGTATGGGGGGACAGCGATACGTAACGCCCCATATGTCAGGTTTTCAGAGACATACAGTTACAGTAATAGTTTTCAGATGGAATTTTCAGAGAAAATTTTTAGAAAAGAAAGTTTTCAGAAATCAACAGTTTTATAAGAAACTTTCAGAAAATATAAGTTTTACAGAAAGATTTCTGACGAGACTTTCAGAAAAGAGTTCAAAATTCTCAGACAATAAAAAAGTTTTTATACAAAGTTATTTCTGCATTTGGTTTAGGAACCAAATGTTTTTCATTATAGTATTTCAGTTTTTTATTTTAAATCGTCCACTCACTTAGATCGTTCAACGATCTAACCCCCAACTCCCAGTTTTCTTATTTTGCAGGTATTCTCAGAGGACGAGCTCGGGAGCCTGATACTGATGCAGTCACTAGGTATGGAGTCCACCAGGTCAAGTCAGGGATTAAGTCCAGTCCAGTCAGAGTCAGAGAGTGTTTGTAACATTTATGCCATACTGTAATGGTGATATGTATATTACATTATAGAATTCATTGTCATTATTGAAATGTGTATTTAATCAGAATACTTGATAGTAAGAGTAATATGGATGCATGGTCGATGAGTTGGGCTATGGTCTCATACATGGGTTTATATATAAGTAAGACAATAATAGCAGTTATCATAAGTCAGAGGCTTATGGGGATAGTATTGTCTATCCCTTATCGGTAATACCTCCCAGATCGAGGATGTTACAAAGATGGTATCAGAGCATGGTCTAGGGAGTTAGTAACTGCAATGGGCAGAGTGCTGGGGTCTGGTATACACAGTATGTCTGGGATACTCGTATGCAAGGCACTACCTCTCTAATATCCGTTCCTCGAGTACGTCATCAAGATCTATAGACAGGTTAGTTAGCTTTCCCAGATTATTCGAATAGTATTCCTTACGAGAACAACTATACTCTAGATCCAAGTTGAGAATTCTCCTGTGGTTATCCTGGCCTATCACCAGAAGTTCAGAACAAGCTATGGAACTAATTAGTTAAAAAAAATCTGAGGAAAGGTTACCCAGGAAGTGGGAAATGAAAACTATAAGAAAGCAAGGAAAGATGCATAGATGTGCAAACAACCAGAGATAAAGAAAAGTAAAGAGAGAATAAGACAGTGAAGTTCTAAGGATACCCACCCAAGACAGTAGAAAGAGAATAGAAAAAGCTTGAGCAAGTATTAGAGTGCCTAGAAGATTTAAGATTCCTTCCCTCCTCAGAAAATTCCTTCAAGCCGATCCAATAGCCTTCAGGTACTTCGTATAGATAGTGGGTTCCCCGAGTAACGAGGAAAATATGGAAAGATAACAGAAGTAAGAAACCATGATTACTCTGAAGAGTTCCAATAGACAGAGATGCCGAAAAGAACTTAAAGAACTTCATATCCTCAAACCCAGACCCAGGTCCATAAGCAGGCGAATAAAGGTCATAAATAGAAAACGATTAGTTACCTTACCCCAAGCAATCCGATGAAGACAAGACCCTAAGCTATCTAGTTTCAATCAACCGCTTAGTTATACCAGTTAAGGAAGCTTTCCTGACATAGCCTAACTCATACCTACCTTACATGAGAAATAAACTCTACTATGACACAGAGTACCAGAACAAGGATATCGAACCCATCGAGACATAAGATGTTTGCCATAGTCCCTACCAGCATAGATATAGGTGACCGTACGAAGCCCGACGAGAGTTTATCCTAATAATGGAAAGACCTTGGGAGGCAGATTACCCAAAAAAATATTAAGGAAGTTTTCGAGAATATAAAGAAGAGAGAACCCAATATAGCCCAAGGATTAAGGCAAGTTAGCGCGAGGCTTGCAAGACTAGTAGGAGTCCACATGATAGAATGTAGTAGAACCTATAGATCAGCCCAAGTAGTAGAAATCCGTGGAAGTATACAAAAATATACCCGAGGAGTTGGAGATATCTATGAGTGACAAGAGTACCAGTATGGACAGTATGACAGAGTGCTAGAGTCGAGACTTATAGCAAGAATAGAGAGCGGAAACACGACTAGCCTCAGCACCAAGCGTAAAGCAAAGAAATAAGATATGAAAATAGTAAGAGGGATGCAAGATGTAACGAGGAAATTCATTACATTCAGGCACAAAGATATCATAACGAGAAGATAGTAGTGTAGAGAATTGATGATAGTTGTGGGACCCCAAGACATGCAGTAGTCGACCAAGTTCCTACAGATGAATGACGACCCTTCCTTCCAGAAACCTCGATTCCAGAAAGCATATAGACACCTAACCAGATCATCACCTAGCTTAAATGTAAAATAGAAATGTGTGTCTACAGATCCTTAAGGAATGCATATGCTCACCCCTCAATTTGGGCCCAATAAAAGAAGAACCTGTAAAGAGAGCAATTGACAGATTGACAAATCGCGAGATAGCTAGAAAACCAAATTGATAAGTCCAATGAAACATAGATAAGAAGCATGAGATAAAATAATTCGAAGCCACAATAAGCTGAGCTAAGTTTGGAAGCCACCGTTGAATTAAGGAACCCTTAAAGAAGTAAAGACTTAGAAGTACGAAAGGACTAGAGAGAACGATTCTCAGGAATGTAGTGAACAACTTATAAAGAGTCTCATGGTATTGAGAATGAAAAGACTAGGTAAATAGTAGCACATGAACCAAATATTTAGTAGGAGATGTCATAAGTAATCGAAGTTGATAGAGTTTTCAGGAGAGTAAAGGTGCAAGGAGTTCAAGGATCTAAGACAAGAAAGAAACCTTTGTAGCATAATAAGTTTCTTAAGGAAGAATAACAAAGATAAGTTAGCGGCATTCAGAGAGAGAAATTAACGACTTCAGAAGGTTTGACAATAGAGACTAAATAGGAAGGAGTTAAGAGGCAGCACGAGAAAGTTTTTAGTGGGCGTAACTCCAGAATTTCGTAGAAGAGGTAGTGCGTTTGATGGTTAAAAATGATCAGAAGTAAAGTTGGTGAAGGCAAACCAGAGAGTTTTTAATAGTAGTGCCCTAGTGTAGAGATAGACATCAAATATATATATATATATATACACGAGAGTCGTAGACTCGTAGATAAACAATATGTGCAACCATATCAATGATCGGCATAATCACACGCGTATAACGCAAGCGCACGTATCGTTCAAGTAGTATAAATGTATCGATCCCACAAGGACTTAATACCTAAGCTATTATTTATGAAGTCAAATGTTTACGAGTATCTAATAGATTGGTTGTTTGATTGGATGGTGACTTTAAACTTAAAACAAGTAAATTAAACAGCGCGAAAATAAATTAAAGGAAAATTCAATATTAAAAATTATCCAGGGTTGTGAATCATTCCAATATCTTTTAAAGATGAAGTGATTATCTCATGTTTATGTAATATATTGGTTTACTAACCTGGAACACGAAATTATGCAAAAGCCTATGTCGATGGTCAGCTGCAAATACCCAGTGTATCCCAATTAATCATATGTCTATGTCAACCAAGTTACCTGAATTCATTAAGATTAAGTTCCAATTGTGGCTACCCCCGTCCGACAGGTATATGTCTATCATGTAAGGAAATCTATTAAAGGGTTATCTATCCTCAAGGAAGATCGTGGACTATTGAATCTAAAGCTGAAACCTAAAATTCATTTGTCAAGTTTATTTTTAAGTTTACACATCAATCTTATTAATGGCCAGTTAACAAGAAGCATTAAGCTTAAGACTTAATAAATAAACCTTTATATTACCAAAATTATAAATAACCCCTTATAAACCGGTGATATTGGAATTCATCACAACCCCAGATAACGGGTTTTGTTACGACACATATACTAAGGATAGTAAAAGCTTAAATAAAGTAAATGACATAAGTAAATGCTGAAAATTAAAAAGGTAAAAATATAATAAAAGAAAATACTGGGGTTAGAGGATCCACTTTTATTACTTCTATTTTAGATATCTCCCTTATTATAATATATTAACTTTGCGTGATATTATCAACCGACCATATATGCGGTATCCTGATTAAGTCAAATTTATAATTAATTCCAACCGACCATACAGGCGGTATCCAGTTTAGTCAGGTTAAACCAATTTTATTAAGTTCAACCGACTATAAAGGCGGTATCTCTCATTAAGTCAGGTTTTAAATAGTTTATATATTATAATTAAGGGAGATTAATCTAAATATTAGTAATAAGAGCTTTACATTTCACCCCAGCAAGAGGGGTTACCTCCTCAGTACTGAAAAGTAAAAACTGAAAAGTAAAGAAAACAAAGTACTATTGCGTAAAAGTAAATGAAATTAAATACAAAAAGTAAAGACTGAAAAGTAATAAAAGAAAGTGCTAATGCGAAAATTAAATACTAAAAGCTGTAAATAAACAAACTATATACAATCTTCTTAGTATTCTTAAGGAATTCCTTAGAAGAAAGTATGAATTGAATTCTGAAATTCAGCCTCAATTTATAAGCAAAATTTTGTCTCACCGTCACGACACATGAAATATTGCGTCGCGACGCGCCATTGATGATGGACGTGTGACGCACAACTTCCGGAGATGAGGACTTGTGGCGGGGTCAGCGTTGGCAGCTCAAAAATTTTGTTGGCGTCGCGACGCGGAAATTTATTGTTCGTAGCGACGCTGACATTACATTGACACGTGTTGATGATGATTGTCGGCAGCATGTGATGGTGACACGTGGCACGGCGCACGTTAGCAAATTTGCTATGATGTTGACACGTGGCGGGCTCATGTTAGCAAGGCGCATGATAGCAAAACTTCTCTGATTGGTCTACGTGTCCGGTGCATTTTAGCAGTCTCTGGCGCACGTTAGCAGACATCGCGTTTTTGCAAAATGGCGCATTTTAGCAGGAAATTTAGATTTTTGCCTTTTTTGTCTGTTTTCCGCTGTTTTGGCCCTGAATTTATTCCAGAGAGTTGTTATTTTATTTATCTACAAAATACCACAAAACACATCAAAATATTCACAAAACTCAAGAAACTATACAAAATATTAAGTCAAGAGAGTGGGAAATAGTGACCTATTTACCACTCATCACATCCCCAAACCTAACATTTTGCTAGTCCTCGAGCAAAACAACAAAATAAAATAACATAAACATCTTTAAATAAAATTAAACTAAGCCATTTTCGTAGGGATCACGGTTGCATTTTATGTATGCAACAAGCCTTTAAACCCTAGGGTCCTAGTGGACTAGTTGTTGTCTCGTGAGGGCTTACAGCAACGATACCCACAACGTCAATCTAAACTAATGCATAAAAAAGCAAAAGGATAATAAAACTAATGCACACAAAAAAAAAGACAAGAGAAAATAGAATAATCAAGTTAGTGACTAAACAAGTGAAACTCATTATCCAAGTTAATAGTTGTTTTCTTTCTTTCTAAATTACCAATAAGTAATTCTCCGATTATTTTTACCATTCTCCATATACACAGCCAACAAAGTATTAATCAAGTCATTGTGCCCACAATATTCATAAGTGTAGTTGAAAAGAGAGTAATATTTTTATCCTAAAGTTATATCAGAATTCACACCCTTTTTAGCAATGAAATATTTTTCTGAATTCACATCATTATATATTTTTTATAACATTTTCAATCCATGTAGCGAGCTTTGGGCCAGTGACTCCCAAACCAGTTGGCTTTAGGGCACTATGTGTTAAGACACCCCTACGGACTTAATTACTCGGATTTCAGATGTCTCTTTTTATTTTAATAACATCTTTGATCCATGTAACGAGCTTTGGGCCAGTGACTCCCAAACCAGTTGGCTTTAGGGCACTAGGTGTTAAAACACCCCTACAGACTTAATTACTCGGATCTCAGATGTTTATATTTTTTTTTCATCGCTTTTAGATGCTTCCTCCAATTAAACAAGAGCACTGAATATTACAAACTTTTCAATTACAACTCATGTCCGTATGTTACCATGTATGTTGATAATATCTGTCAACTCAGCATATGAAGATCCATTTTAGTCAGTATTATAGAGAATTCACAAATTAAATAATTCAAAAAGAAATAAACAAAAATTAACTTGTTACGAAATAGGTTGAGATACGTCTCAGGAGTGGAAATTCCTTACACAACTATCTCACACCAATTTCACCTGATTAATCAAATTAAAAACACAAAAACACAAAATATTTTTTATTTTTTTATTAATTTATTTATTTTTTTTGAATTTTTTGACTAAAAATCAAATAAAAACAACATAATAAAAATAAGATACTAGTAAACTATTCCCTCCCCCAAACCTAAATGAGACATTGTCCCCAATGTCTTAAAAAGTAGAAGAAGAGATTAGAAGATAGTACATGGTTAGCTGAAATTCTACATCTTAAAATGAAAATTAAAGGTGAAGATCCAGATTTATCCGATGTTTCTTACCACGATCATTATCAGACCAGTTTATCTTGGAAAGAATAGGTCAATTTGTGGTTCAAAGGCTAAGATTTGATCAATTAAATCTTGGTAGTTATGGCAGTAAAGAGGAGTTCTTTTACAGGTTTTGACACGAACCATTTTCTCCGGGCATCATCAAGAATACATAAAGAAAACCATAAATATAAAGCATATAACATAGAATTTCGTGTATGTTTCTGGTGTGTTCAAGTTCGCCCAAGATAATACTGTAAAAATTTCCTCCATCGTGCCCAAGCCACCTGGCAAAGCAATAAAAGCATCAGCACGATTAATCATTTCCTCCAGTCATTCAGACATACCTGACACAATCAGTTCCTCTCCGTTTGATGGTCCTATAAGATTCGCCTCCACCAAGGGTTTTGGGATGATTCCCAGAACTTGACTACCTCCTTCTTGGACGCCCTTGAAACGATCCCCATTAATCCAAGATTGCTACCGCCATATACTAAGTGCATATTCCTTTCAGCTATGACTCGACCCATTTCATGTGCTGCCACTACGAATTCTGGTTTAAAACCAACACTAGTACCGCAAAACACACAGATATTTACAACTCGTATTCTTGAAGTGGCTTCCATTTTTATTGTATTTCTTTCTCAAATCTGGATGCCTTCAAGAGTGCAATGATGAGTTGAATTTATAACACCTAAAAAAGGGTGAGTAATAATAGCACTAGTACCTGCCAGATGACAATTATTAGTTAAACAATGAAATATATCGTGAAAGTCAAAAAGTCTGGATCATGTCGGAGAAAATAAAAGAAAATAACAAAAAAAATCACAATTATTAGAAAATAATATTTACAAGAAGTAACGGCTTGATTGACGTCTATGCGTCAGGGATAAACTTCCCATCCAATTTTCTTATAAATTGGCAAACAGAGTCTTTTAGAGTCAGATTCCTGAGACTTAATTGTTGTCTTTCTTTTTGAAATTGTGTATATAGCATGTGAATTGCATGATGCACATATCCACTGGAATGTGTCTCAAGAGTCTTAGATATGTCATCCAAAGACTCCTTACTCAAGCCATCCCTAATGAATTTAATTTTATCTTCACGGTTATCTGACACCATTCCTAAAGAACGATAACGAGTATTACATGTCATGCGTGCACATTTATAGCAAACACCCATTCTTTTAGCTCTTCTCTTTTTAACATAGGTGTTTTTTCCTAAACCAGGCAGATATGAAATAAAAGAGTCAGATGACTCACCTACCAATCGGACCCGTGCTTCAATAATCCAACGAATGTCATTAGGAATACCTTTGATAATCAGAAGTCTCATTTGTTCCAAGCGAGCTTTGTAGATTTCATCAGAAGTTTTGAGGGAGAGAAGGAAATTGCTTGTGAAAATTTGTGAGAACTTCTTCCATCCTGAAATGTGACTTTACCTACACAATTAAACACACCAAATCTGAATATATACACAAATTGCATGGTTTCCTCCCAGCTAGCGCTATGTTTAACGTCGTCAGCTAGACATGACTGCCCGAACGTTAGGCTGGATCTGAAAGTGTGACACTTTCTTTTTGTCGCTCAAATGATTCTCTCCAGTAGTGCCTGACACGCTGACTGTTAACTTTGAATCTTTCGTTGGTGTTGGGATCAAGTAACTCAACAGCTCCATATGGTAAACCTAAGAGTGATCACAAATGGACCTGACCACCTTAATTTCAGCTTTCCAGGGAAAAGTTTCAACCTTGAATTGTATAACAACACCCGCTGGCTTGGTTCCAATTGTCTGCGCACTATTTTTCGATCATGCCATTTCTTGGTCTTTTCTTTGTATAATCTGGCATTCTCATAAGCCTGTAGGTGAAATTCCTCCAATTCGTTGAGTTGGTGGAGTCGTTTCTCTCTTACTGCTTGTGGATCAAGATTTAACTTCTTCAGTGCCTAGTACGTTTATGTTCAAGCTCCACTGGGATATGGTACGCTTTCCCAAACACCATTCGATAAGGGGATATACCAATGGGTGTATTGTAAGCTGTCAGGTAGGCCCATAATACATCATCCAGTTTTGTAACCATTCCCTCCTTGTTGATCCAACGGTTCTCTCCAAGATTCTTTTGATCTCCCTGTTTGAAACTTCAACTTGTCCATTTTACTGTGGATGGTAGGCAGTGGCAACTTTATGAGTAACTCCGTATTTGGATAGGAGTACATCGAAGTATTTGTTACAGAAATGTGTGCCTCTATCGCTGATAATCGCCCGAGGTGTTCCAAAGCGAGTGGAAATATTTTTTTTAAGAAATTTAATCACCACTTTTGAATCATTTGATGGCAGTGCAATTGCTTCAACCCATTTGGAGATGTAGTCTACTGCAACCAGTATGTACATGTTTCCGAATGATGGAACAAAGGGTAACATAAAATCAATCCCCCATACATCAAATATCTCCACTTCCAGAATGTTTTACATAGGTACTTCATTTCTCCTCGATATATTTATTATTCTCTGGCACCTGTCACATTGAAGAGAAAATAGATAAGCATCTTTAAAAAAAGTGGGCCAGAACAAACCTGATTGAAGGACTTTGGTTGTAGTTTTATTCTCGCTGAAGTGTCCGCAGTATAGTGATGAATGACAATGCTGCAGAACACTATTAACTTCCTCCTGTGGAACAAAACATCTCAGTAATTGATCAGCACATCGTTTGAACAGGTACGACTCATCCCAGACATAATGCTTGACTTCTTTGAAGAATTTCTTTCGTTGCTGATGTGTCCATTCCAACGACCATTTTCCAAATACTATGTAGTTGACATAGTCAGCATACCAGGGACATCGTGCTGTTTCATGGCAAACAACTGTTCATCTGGAAAATATTCTTTCATTGTCAGTTCATTGCCAGCTGTTTCTCCATTCTCGAGCCTCGATAAGTGATCTGCCACTTGGTTTTCTGTCCCTTTCCTGTCTCGGATCTCCACGTCAAATTCTTGCAGTAGAAGCACCCAACGAATTAATCTAGGTTTGTCATCTTTCTTTGCGATAAGGTATTTGATTGTTGAATGATATGTGTAGACCACCACTTTGGGACCCAGCAGATACGAGCGGAATTTATCAAAAGCGAACACAACTGCAAGCAACTTCTTTTCAGTGGTTGTGTAGTTGATTTGAGCTTCATTCACAGTTCTGCTGGAGTAGTAGATGGTATGGAAATTTTTTGCTTTGTGTTGTCCCAAAACTGCACCTACAGCAAAATCACTAGCATCGCACATCACCTCAAATGGAAGAGTCCAGTCTGGTGCTACTATGATGGGAGCAGAAACCAGCTTCTGTTTCAAGATCTCAAAAGCTTCGTGGCATTCTTTGGTGAAGTTGAAAGGCACATCTTTCTCTAGAAGATTGCACAGAGGTTTAGCAATTTTTGAGAAGTCTTTGATAAATCTTCTGTAAAAACCTGCATGTCCGAGAAAATTCCAAATTCCTTTGACAGATGTTGGTGGAGGTAATTTTTCAATTGTTTCGATCTTTGCTTTGTCTACCTCGATTCCCTTTTGTGAAATCTGATGTCCCATGACAATACCTTCATGCACCATAAAGTGGCATTTCTCCCAATTGAGTACCATGTTAGTATCTTCACACCTTTGTAACACATGTTCCAGATTTTACAAGCAGTGGTCGAATGAGTCTCCAAATATAGAGAAATCATCCATGAAAACCTCCATACTTTGTTCCAGCATGTCTGAGAAGATGGCCATCATGCAATGTTGAAATGTGGCAGGAGCATTACATAGCCCAAATGGCATCCTGCGAAAAGAAAAAGTACCATACGGACATGTAAAAGTGGTCTTCTCCTAATCTTTTGGGGCGATGGCAATCTGATTATACCCCGAGTATTCGTCCAGAAAATAATAGAACTCATGTCCCGCTAATCTGTCTAGCATCTAGTCAATGAATGGCAGCAGAAAATGATCTTTCCTTATTGCTTTGTTCAGCTTCCTGTAGTCCATGCATACTCTCCATCCAGTCAATGTTCTTGTTAGAATCAGCTCATTCTTTTCATTTGTGACTACAATAATTCCTCTTTTCTTTGGCACACATTGCATATGACTCACCCAAGTGCTGTTAGATATGGGGTAAATGATGCCAACATCCAACCATTTGATAATTTATTTCTTCACGACCTCCTTCACGATTGGATTTAGTCTCTGTTGATACTCCACTTAGCTTTGTACTCATCATTCATCAAAATTTTGTACATGCAAAATGATGGACTAATGCCTCGAATGTCTGCTATAGTCCAACCAATGGTTTTCTTGTGTTCTCGTAACACTCTCAGCAACTTATCTTCCTACTCCAATGTTAGCGAAAAAGAGATAATCACAGGTAATTCAGAAGAGTTTCCTCAGAATGTATTCCTGAGATGACTCGGAAGTAGCTTTAGCTCCAACTGCGGTGGTTCTTCAATCGAGGGCTTGATTCGCTCTTTCTTCGGTAGTTCCAGACTTTCCACCTGTGGTGTCGATTTGAAGCGAAATGGTATGTCAAGATAGTTGATACATTCCAGAATTTTTGCATCTAGCTCGCTGTCAGTCATGTTGGTGATGCAAGTTTCAGGTTTATCCGTGGGAGGTGGCATTGCATCAGTATCCTGGATGATACCATATACAACATCAATTCTGAAACATTCCTCCTCATTTTCATCGTTCGGGAATTTCATGGCTTTGAAAAAATTGAAGGTAACTTCTTGGTCCTACACTTTCATGGTTAGTTCTCCTTTTTGTACATCAATAACAGTTCGACCTGTAGCCAAGAATGGTCTCCCCAGGATGATAGGAACATCTTTGTCTTCTTCCATGCCAAGGATAATGAAATCTGCTGGGAGAATGAGTTTATCGACTTGACCAGTACATCTTCAACTACACCTCTCGGAAATACGAGTGTTCTATCAGTAAGTTGCAAAGAGACTGAGGTGGGCATTGCTTCTCCAATCTGCAGTTTCCTGTAAATCGAAAAAGGCATCAAATTAACACTAGCACCTAAATCACACAAATCTTTACTGATGTAATGTTCTCCAATGGTGCATGAGACAGTGAAAATGCCAGGATCTTTAAAATTTGGGGGAAGTTTCCTCTGAATGATGGCGCTGCATTCTTCTGTCAATGCTACTGTTTCGTAATCTCCCAATCTCTGCTTTCGTGAAAGAATGTCTTTCATGAATTTGACATAGCTGGGCATTTCTTCCAACGCTTTTGCAAATGGAATGTTGATATGCAGATTTTTGAAGACCTCCAGGAATCGAGCAAACTGCTTGTCCAATTTACTTTTCTGGAGTCGCTGTGGAAAAGGTGGAGGTGGAGTGAGTCTTTCTCGATCTTTTTCCTTTGCTTCTTTTTCTTCCATCTGTGGAACTGCTTCGCTGCTTTCTTTTGAAACTTCCTCAATGGATTCCTTGATTCTAATATCTTTGTTAATTTTAGTATCGCTTTTCAAAGTAATGGTTTGACATTGCTCCTTCCTTCGGTTCCTTGGATTTGGTTATGTGTTGGTAGGAAGGTTACCTGGTGGTCTGTAACTCTGAGCATTGGCCAGTTGTCTAATTTGATTTTCCAGTGCCTTTATAGACGCATATTGGCTTTGAAACATAGCATCGTATTTTTTTAATTGAGCTAACACTTCCGTTATTCCTAGTTCTTTTTCATGCTCCCGACCTTTATTCTGCTGTTGGAATCCAGGTGGTGGATTGTTCCTTTGCCCTGAATTGTTGCTCCATGCGAAATTGGGATGATTCCTCCACCATAGGTTGTAGGTGTTGGAATATAGATTGTTTCCCTGTCTGTTCAAATTGTTGACATAATTCACCGTCTCTTCATTTTGGTGGTATGATTCTGATTCTGGTGCTCCTTCATATGGTGAACTTGTAGATCCAATATTGCTTTGCGTGCTAAGAGTTTCCATGAATTTGCATATCTGATCCAGTTTGGCATTCACTGCTGTGTTGGCTCCAACTTCATAGATTCCTGCAATTCGTTGGATCATGCTCATTTCTATTGGCTACAAAGAATTGTTGTTGGCCATTTCTTCAATTAGGTCTCAGGCCTGATCTTCTCCTTTTTCCATTAAACCTCCTCCAGCCGCAGCATCAATTGTGGTTCTCATTATTCCAGAAAATCCATTATATAAGGTTTGGACTTGTAGCCACTTTGCAATCTCATGGTGAGGACATTTCCGGAGTAAATCCTTGTACCTTTCCTAAGCTTCGCAGAGGGATTTTGATTTATATTGCACAAAGGATGTGATTGTTAGGGTTGGTGCTTGAAGTGCCAATCCGGATCATATTTATGTCCGATTCATAAATACGAGCAATTCTATTTTTCCATAATATAACTAATTTAATGGTAGCACACTTGTCTTTTATACACTTATTTGATCTAATTACGATTAGATATCTGATTACGATTAGATCGAAACTAAATCTGGTTTAGTGATACGTGTATATTAGACAAAGACCCTAGGATTTATAATATAGTGCGCAGTTACAACGTAGTTTGTAATTGACATTGGGAAGCGCACTATAAGACGTATATCCTTAAATAAAGTTCCTAGTTAAGATTTACTAACACGGGTCAGTTAGTAAAATCCGCTGAGACCAGTACATGTCGTATATCGTGACTCGGTCCGATGGTTTATCCGAATGAACCATGAGTCTCGGGAGACTCGTATAGACATGTAGGTGTTTATTTGATAAGATACTGAATGACTAATTGAAGATTTCCTAATAGATGGTACACCAACGTCAATAGAAATCTTCTCGAGTTGAGCGAGTATAGTGGTCCTTTGACTTGAGATACCACAGTGGGATATATGAGTTATCCTCCACACTTTGATGGTAGTCACGTCAATGATCTATTCATGATCAGACCTCCGCCTATTCGTTGGGTGTGGACTGATGCTTATGATATCCATTGTGTATCAAGATAGTATCTGTTAGGTCCTGTGTACAGGGCATAGGCATCCGCACGTGTTTACGATCTAGTAAATCCATGGCTATGGTATAACTTCAGAAATCAGTACCGAGTGTTATTTAGAGATTGTAAATTGAAAGTCGACTATATTATATCGAATGGATTTGACGTTCTCATCTATATCCCAGGTATAATATGGATAGCCTGTGATGGAGAGATTATACATATGCAATGACCTCGACTTGCATAGTTTAGCGAGATTAATCGTGGTCGTCATAATCCATGAGTAGGTGGATTATGGACACGAAATTGGATTTCGTGATGGATAAACCTAAACTTAGAGAGTCTCATAATATGAAGTGTACTCGTTGAGCACTTGGGCAACGCGATATGAATAATACAGATTATTCATAATACTTCATCGGATTAAATGAGTTAATTCGAATCGTTTAATCGGTTAAACGATAACATATGCATTAGGGGATTTTGTCCGATAAAAATTATTGTGTATTTGTATTTGATACATAATACGATTAGATAAACATTAATTATTCATCAAATGAGATTTTGACACATGCCATAAATATATGTATTTGTTATTTATTGCAAATAAAAATACATATATATAATAATAATTATATTAATTGATTATTTGGATATTTAATTGTTAAATGTTTAAATGATTAATTAATAAACTTTTTTCATAAATGTTATGAAATTTGTCAAATTATTATTGGTTCACATGGCATGACTTTATTAAATTAAATGTGTGAAAAATTGATTTGTCACCAAAATATTTACTTAATTAATTGATTTTTTATTGGCCAAATTACCAATTTATCCCTCAAAGTCGGTTCCTCTTCTATTTTATTTTGAAAATTTGTTTTCTCTCTCATGTTCATCTACTATGGCCGAACCTAAAAGAAAATAAAGCCATAATATTGTTTGATGAAACCATGAAGTAAAATAAAGGAAAATTCAAGAAAAACTTAGCAAATTCAATAGATTAAAAGGTAATCCTTAATCCCTAAGCTTAGAAATTTAGTTTCTTGTTTTCTTGAATTACTAGAAATGTTCTAGGGTTCCTTTTTTTGTGAAAATTTGGGGCTTTTGGCTGTAGTGGATGAATTGGAAGGATGTGAAGCATGTGTGAAGTATTTTGGAGGGAATTAGTGTAATTAGTGTCCAATTTTATCATTTGATGATTTGTTGTCATTCTAGAGTGTTATGACCACTCTTTTAATGCCTATAATTATTCTTGGGTGATTCATATTTGGTGACTCGATTTGGTGTTGTGATTAATTGATTTAATCTTGAAAAAATTGGATTAAAGAATGAAAAATTAGTAAATTGGTTTCTGAATCAGATCTGGTAGAACTGGAAATTCTCTGATGAATTTGATGTCATATGAATGTATGGATGTATTTTGGGAGTTGGAATAATTTCCGGAAAGTGTTTCGGAGTTGAAATAAGCGAAAACGGCCAAAAACGGCGTTACCGACTGACTTTTGAGCCAACCGGGTGACAGCTGACCAAACAGTGAGTTCTTCATTGTTTGAGCAGACCATGAACTGCGCTAACACTATTGGGGCTGACCTGGGCAGTCCTCATAAGTCTCGATTGGTCGGTTCGGTCAAAAACGTGTTTTGCGTCATTTTACGGAAAAATGGTTTTCATAAAAGTTTCGCGACGTTTCAACCTTATTTATGTTGATATTTGATATTGAATAAATAGGTTTAGGTGAATATGAGTAAATTATTCATATTAGATATTGAATAATATATTGGGTAATTTGAAAAAGTTTTAAATTACGATTTCACCCGAACCGCTTTTCCGCTGCGCCCATCGCCCGAAACCCCAACAATGATGTCATTCCTCAATTTTGCAGTTCTAGCTGGTGGAAAGTATTTTGCAAGGAATTTGGTGGCTAGAGTGTTGCAAGTTGTGATGGAACTTGCTGGTAGTGAATGTAGCCAAGCCTTAGCTCTGTCTTTCAAGGAATATGGAAAAACATGCAGTCTCATTACTTCTTCAGCTGCTCGGTTGTAATTGAAAGTACCGCAAACTTCCATGAAGTTGCTGATGTGGGCATTAGGATCTTCTGTTGCATTCCCCCCAAACTGAACTGACTGCTGAATCATCTGGATGCATGTTTTGATGTCACACGCATTTGCTTGTAAGGGAGGAAATACAATACATGAAATGAAGCCGTCAACCACTGGAATGGTTCTGTCTCTAAAAGGAATTGGTGGTGCAACTTCCAAAGGTTCAGGTTCCATATTGATTAGTGCTTTTTGGCCTTCTCGCCTTTCCCTTCTCAACAGTATGATGGTTCTTTCAATTTCAGGGTCAAGCGGACGGATTTCAAAGCTTCTGGTTCGTCTCATGTAGTGACTAAGAACATGAAACACAAGAAAACAAAAATAATAAGTAAAAATAAATTAGATACAAGTAACGGTATCTAACCCTAAAACTAATAGTGAAAGATAAATAAGTCCCCGGCAACGGTGCCAAAAACTTGACGGGCGTAACCAAACATGTATAACGCAAGCGCACATATCATTCAAGTAGTATAAATACATCGATCCCACGAGGACTTCATACCTAAGCTATTAATTTATGAAGTCAAATATTTACGAGTATCTAATAGATTGGTTGTTTGATTGGATGGTGACATTAAACTTAAAACAAGTAAATTAAATAGCGCAAAAATAAATTAAAGGAAAATTCAATATTAAAAATTATCCAGGGTTGTGAATCCTTCTAATATATATTAAAGATGAAGTGGTTATCTCATGTTTATGTAATATATTGGTTTACTAACCTGCAACACGAAATTATGCAAAAGCCTCCGTCGAAGGTTAGCTGAAAATACCCAGTGTAACCCAATTAATCATATGTCTATGTCAACCAAGTTACCTGAATTCATTAAGATTAAGTTCCAATAGTGGCTACCCCCGCCCGACAGGTATATGTCTATCCTGTAAGAAATCTATTAAAGGGTTATCTATCCTCAAGGAAGATTGTGGACTATTGAATCTAAGGCTGAAACCTAAAATTCCTTTGTCAAGTTTATTTTAAGTTTACCACATCAATCTTATTAATGGCCAGTTAACAAGAAGCATTAAGCTTAAGACTTAATAATAAATCTTTATAATACCCAAATTTTAAAATAACCCCTTATAAACCGGTGATATTGGAATTCATCACAACCCTAGATAACGGGTTTAGTTACGACACATAACTAAGGCTAGTAAAAGCTTAAATAAAGAAAATGACATAAAGTAAATACTGAAAATTAAAAAGGTAAAAATACAATAAAAGAAAATATCGGGGTTAGATGATCCACTTTATTACTTCTATTTTAGATATCTCCCTTATTATAATATATTAACTTTGCGTGATATTACCAACCGACCATATAGACGGTATCCTGATTAAGTCAAATTTATAATTAATTCGAACCGACCATACAGGCGGTATCCAGTTTAGTCAGGTTAAAACCAATTTTATTAAGTCCACCGACCATAAAGGCGGTATCCTCATTAAGTCAGGTTTTAAATAGTTTATATATTATAATTCAGGGAGATTAATCTAAATATTAGTATAAGAGCTTTACCTTTCACCCCAGCAAGGTGGGAGTTACCTACTCATTACTGAAAAGTAAAAACTGAAAAGTAAAGAAAGGAAAGTACTATTACGTAAAAGTAAATGAAATTAAATACAAAAAGTAAAGACTGAAAAGTAAATAAAATAAAGTGCTAATGCGAAAATTAAATACTGAAAGCTGTAAATAAACAAATAAGATACAATCTTCTTAATATTCTTAAGGAATTCCTTAGAAGAAAGTATGAATTGAATTATGAAATTCGGCCTCAATTTTGAGGTAAACTTTTGGCTCACGCGTCGCGACACGTAAAACATTACGCGTCGCAACGCGCCATTGATGATGGACGTGTGGCGCACATCTTCCAGAGATGAGGACATGTGGCGGGGTCAACATCGGTAGCTGAATAATTATGTCAAAGTCGCGACGTGGAAAGTTGTTATGCATCGCGATGCTGACGTCAACATTGACACGTGTTGATTATGATTATCGGCATCATATGATGGTGACACGTGGCACGACGCACGTTTGTAAATTTGCTATGATGTTGACACGTGGCAAGCGCATGATAGCAAAACTTTTTTGATTGGTCCATGTGTCCGGCGCATTTTAGCAGTCTCCATCGCACGTTAGCAGACGACATATTTTAGCACGGCGCATTTTAGCAGGAAATTTATATTTGTTCCTTTTTTGTCTGTTTTCCGCTGTTTTGGCCCCGAATTGATTCCAGAGAGTCGTGTTATTTTATTTATCTATAAAATACCACAAAACACATCAAAATATTCACAAAACTCAGGAAACTATACAAAATATTAAGTCAAGGGAGTGGGAAATAGTGATCTATTTACCACTAATCAATCACCATAATTAGAAAGGCCTCAGGATAAGTTCCCACCCTCCCAACCCTCGTTAGATAACAGTAGCAGAGATGAACCTTGAAGGTTGCCTCAAGATACTCCCAGGAGTAAGTGAAAGTAAACCGGAACATAAGACCTTCAGAAGTAGTTTAAGAACATTTGAACTTCCAACAAAAGTCTTTGAATTTTTTTTTTAAAAGCAACAGTGTTACTTTATGTATTGAAGGGACTCCTACAGTCATCAGCAACACATTTGAATTGCGGCAGTTAGATTTCCCAAGTTCCATTATACTGTGATAGAATGTAGTTCACCTTTTTCCTCTAGTTTGTCAATAAAGCATTATTAGTTAAAACTTATTTGATATTTCAATTCAGTGTTGGGATATATACTCTATAGTATTTTTGAATATGTAAACGAAATTTATTTTAATAAATGAACGATGTAATTTTCATTTATCATAGTGTTAATTTTAAATTTGCATATTATAAATATCATGTATGTCTTTGATTACTAATATACTTATACACTTGGTATATGAGTTTCATACACGAGGATTTAAGTTTGAAATTAGTAAACCAAAATAGTTCGTAGAGAGCAAACAATGATGGGCACTTTGTGGTGTACCTACCGTCGTTGTAATGTCCGGTAGTCTATACTATTGTTACATTGTAGTTTTGTTATGTCACGGGGCCAAGGTAACATAATATAAATTATTTTAGAACAAAAATACACTCAAAGAATGACTTTGCGGATAAACGATAAATCCTTCGAAATTTTGATACGAAATTCAACGATGTTCCATTCCGGACAGCCCATGGTATTTGGGCCGTAACTTTCTCATACGAACTATGATTTTTATGAATTTTATATCGTCGGAAAGCTGAGATTGAGATCTAAAACTTTTGCGTTGAACGTGTTTCCAAATTCGAATTAGAAATGGGCTAAAAATGAAGATCAACAATTCGGATGAATAGTACAAAATTCTATATTTTTCTTATTTTAAAATGGCTAAGTATAAAAGGGGAACACTATTCATGTATCCCTAAAATAGTGAAAAAGAAAGCAAAAACGTGGAGAAGAAGAAAAAGAAAAAATGAAGAAGGAAGAGGAAGGAAAAAGAAGGAAGATGAAACAAAGATGAGCATGGCATCATTGAGAGATTTGAAGGATGGTGGAATTCAACAAAGATGGGGTAAGGTCATTTGACCCAAATTTGGATTTAAAAATTTTGGTTGTAAAGATGATATATTTATGATATAAACATATTTGGCATTGTCATTGGTTGAACTAAGTAAGATTAAGTGCTTGGTAACCTAGATTTAAGTTATGAAGAAAATGAGATTAAAGAGTTGAATTAGTTTGAAGAGTATCAATATTAGTATGTTTCTACATAGAAGTCTATGGTATTGATGAGAAAAAGTTGAAATATGGAAAATGAAAGTATATTTGAGCATAAGGACATGAAGAAGTTGATTTCAGGCCTGAATTTTGGCATTGCGTCGCGACGCAAATCACCACGCGTCGCGACGCGTTTTGGAAATCTATGTATATTTGCTTCTGGTTTGCACGCGTCGTGACGTGTAAGAGACTTGCGTCGCGACACGCACTGGAAATCCCAGGCAATTCGTTTTTGGATTCAAGCGCGTCGCGTCGCGAAGACCAGAATTTCCCAAATCAGTTTAAAACCATCTCAGTTCCACCCTAGCATGTTAGAGGCCGCCTTATAGGTCTCGTATTAGTTCGTATACATACCTTACATCAAGACACAAGCATGATAAACCTTGTAGATAAAACATATTGATGTATTAATAAACTTAGCTAAGTTCCGAGGTTCATTTTACAACGTATATACTAATCAAGTTTCCGATCATAGATTATCCACAAGAACCACAATCTTCTTTGATAATGGGGTTCAGTGCCAGCCAAATTCCAAAAACTGTGAGTGAACCTCTTTTCTCAAACTGATTTTACTTAACAGTTTTGACATCAGACTTACTTTTGAGATATAGGGCTTTAGCCAAAATTTTGTTACAGTTGCTTCTCGGATAATGTTGATTTAGAAAAAGAAATTTTTTCAAACTTGAGTTTTATGTTTTTTGAGGCATGATGGAAAAACTCACCTTAGTATGTAACTTGTTACAGACACGGAATTGACGGATGACATGTACACATGTAGAGGACTGGGGCGACGGTGATACGTAACGCCCCTAGATCCTAGTTCAGGACTAGGGATGAAAGATGCCCCTAGATCCTAGTTTCAGAGCTTGGAGGGTAGCATAGATCCGCACCCCCAGTTCTAGTTTAGTGGCTTGGGGGACAGCGATACGTAACGCCCCAAGACCACTAGTTTCAGGGACATGAGTGGCATGCTTTGGGGGACGGTGACACGTAACGCCCCAAAGTCATGGGTTTGCACTCCTGGCTCTAGTTAGGCGTATGGGGGGACAGCGATACGTAACGCCCCCATATGTCAGGTTTTCAGAGACATACAGTTACAGTAATAGTTTTCAGATGGAATTTTCAGAGAAAATTTTTAGAAAAGAAAGTTTTCAGAAATCAACAGTTTTATAAGAAACTTTCAGAAAATATAAGTTTTACAGAAAGATTTCTGACGAGACTTTCAGAAAAGAGTTCAAAATTCTCAGACAATAAAAAAGTTTTTATACAAAGTTATTTCTGCATTTTGGTTTAGGAACCAAATGTTTTTCATTATAGTATTTCAGTTTTTATTTTAAATCGTCCACTCACTTAGATCGTTCAAACGATCTAACCCCCAACTCCCAGTTTTCTTATTTTGCAGGTATTCTCAGAGGACGAGCTCGGGAGGCCTGATACTGATGCAGTCACTAGGGTATGGAGTCCACCAGGTCAAGTCAGGGATTAAGTCCAGTCCAGTCAGAGTCAGAGAGTGTTTGTAACATTTATGCCATACTGTAATGGTGATATGTATATTACATTATAGAATTCATTGTCATTATTGAAATGTGTATTTAATCAGAATACTTGATAGTAAGAGTAATATGGATGCATGGTCGATGAGTTGGGCTATGGTCTCATACATGGGTTTATATATAAGTAAGACAATAATAGCAGTTATCATAAGTCAGAGGCTTATGGGGATAGTATTGTCTATCCCTTATCGGTAATACCTCCCAGATCGAGGATGTTACAAAGATGGTATCAGAGCATGGTCTAGGGAGTTAGTAACTGCAATGGGCAGAGTGCTGGGGTCTGGTATACACAGTATGTCTGGGATACTCGTATGCAAGGCACTACCTCTCTAATATCCGTTCCTCGAGTATGTCATCAAGATCTATAGACAGGTTAGTAAGCTTTCCCAGACTATTCGAATAGTATTCCTTACGAGAACAACTATACTCTAGATCCAAGTTGAGAATTCTCATGTGGTTATCCTGGCCTATCACCAGAAGTTCAGAACAAGCTATGGAACTAATTAGTTAAAAAAAATCTGAGGAAAGGTTACCCAAGGAAGTGGGAAATGAAAACTATAAGAAAGCAAGGAAAGATGCATAGATGTGCAAACACCAGAGATAAAGAAAGTAAAGAGAGAATAAGACAGTGAAGTTCTAAGGATACCCACCCAGGACAGTAGAAAGAGAATAGAAAAGGCTTGAGCAAGTATTAGAGTGCCTAGAAGATTTAAGATTCCTTCCCTCCTCAGAAAATTCCTTCAAGCCGATCCAATAGCCTTCAGGTACTTCGTATAGATAGTGGGTTCCCCGAGTAACGAGGAAAATATGGAAAGATAACAGAAGTAAGAAACCATGATTACTCTGAAGAGTTCCAATAGACAGAGATGCCGAAAAGAACTTAAGAACTTCAGATCCTCAAACCCAGACCCAGGTCCATAAGCAAGCGAATAAAGGTCATAAATAGAAAACGATTAGTTACCTTACCCCAAGCAATCCGATGAAGACAAGACCCTAAACTATCTAGTTTTCAACCGGTTAGTTATACCAGTTAAGGAAACTTTCCTGACATAGCCTAACTCATACCTACCTTACATGAGAAATAAACTCTACTATGACACAGAGTACCAGAACAAGGATATCGAAACCCATTGAGACATAAGATGTTTGCCATAGTCCCTACCAGCATAGATGTAGGTGACCGTAAGAAGCCCGACGAGAGTTTATCCTAATAATGGAAAGACCTTGGGAGGCAGATTACCCAAAAAATATTAAGGAAGTTTTCGAGAATATAAAGAAGAGAGAACCCAGTATAGCCCAAGGATTAAGGCAAGTTAGCGCGAGGCTTGCAAGACTAGTAGGAGTCCACATGATAGAAGTAGTAGAACCTATAGATCAGCCCAAGTAGTAGAAATCCGTGGAAGTATACAAAATATACCCGAGGAGTTGGAGATATCTATGAGTGACAAGAGTAACAGTATGGACAGTATGACAGAGTGCTAGAGTCGAGACTTATAGCAAGAATAGAGAGCGGAAACACGACTAGCCTCAGCACCAAGGCGTAAAGCAAAGAAATAAGATATGAAAATAGTAAGAGGGATGCAAGATGTAACGAGGAAATTCATTACATTCAGGCACAAAGATATTATAACGAGAAGATAGTAGTGTAGAGAATTGATGATAGTTGTGGGACCCCAAGACATGCAGTAGTCGACCAAGTTCCTACAGAACGAATGACGACCCTTCCTTCCAGAAACCTCGATTCCAGAAAGCATATAGACACCTAACCAGATCATCACCTAGCTTAAATGTAAAATAGAAATGTGTGTCTACAGATCCTTAAGGAATGCATATGCTCACCCCTCAATTTTGGGCCCAATAAAAGAAGAACCTGTAAAAAAGAGCAATTGACAGATTTGAAAAATCGCGAGATAGCTAGAAAACCAAATTGATAAGTCCAATGAAACATAGATAAGAAGCATGAGATAAAATAATTCGAAGCCACAATAAGCTGAGCTAAGTTTGGAAGCCACCGTTGAATTAAGGAACCCTTAAAGAAGTAAAGACTTAGAAGTACGAAAGGACTAGAGAGAACGATTCTCAGGAATGTAGTGAACAACTTATAAAGAGTCTCATGGTATTGAGAATGAAAAGACTAGGTAAATAGTAGCACATGAACCAAATATTTAGTAGGAGATGTCATAAGTAATCGAAGTTGATAGAGTTTTCAGGAGAGTAAAGGTGCAAGGAGTTCAAGGATCTAAGACAAGAAAGAAACCTTTGTAGCATAATAAGTTTCTTAGGAAGGAATAACAAAGATAAGTTAGCGGCATTCAGAGAGAGAAATTAACGACTTCAGAAGGTTTGACAATAGAGACTAAATAGGAAGGAGTTAAGAGGCAGCACGAGAAAGTTTTTAGTGGGCGTGACTCCAGAATTTCGTAGAAGAGGTAGTGCGTTCGATGGTTAAAAATGATCAGAAGTAAAGTTGGTGAAGGCAACCAGAGAGTTTTTAATAGTAGTGCCCTAGTGTAGAGATAGACATCAAATATATATATATATATACACGAGAGTCGTAGACTCATAGATAAACAATATGTGCAACCATATCAATGATCGGCGTAATCACACGCGTATAACGCAAGCGCACGTATCGTTCAAGTAGTATAAATGTATCGATCCCCCACGAGGACTTAATACCTAAGCTATTATTTATGAAGTCAATGTTTACGAGTATCTAATAGATTGGTTGTTTGATTGGATGGTGACTTTAAACTTAAAACAAGTAAATTAAACAGCGCGAAAATAAATTAAAGGAAAATTCAATATTAAAAATCCCAGGGTTGTGAATCATTCCAATATCTTTTAAAGATAAAGTGATTATCTCATGTTTATGTAATATATTGGTTTACTAACCTGGAACACGAAATTATGCAAAAGCCTATGTCGATGGTCAGCTGCAAATACCCAGTGTATCCCAATTAATCATATGTCTATGTCAACCAAGTTACCTGAATTCATTAAGATTAAGTTCCAATTATGGCTACCCCCGTCCGACAGGTATATGTCTATCATGTAAGTAAATCTATTAAAGGGTTATCTATCTTCAAGGAAGATCGTGGACTATTGAATCTAAAGCTGAAACCTAAAATTCATTTGTCAAGTTTATTTTAAGTTTACAACATCAATCTTATTAATGGCCAGTTAACAAGAAGCATTAAGCTTAAGACTTAATAAATAAACCTTTATATTACCAAAATTATAAAATAACCCCTTATAAACCGTGATATTGGAATATCACAACCCCAGATAACGGGTTTAGTTACGACACATAACTAAGGATAGTAAAAGCTTAAATAAAGTAAATGACATAAAGTAAATGCTGAAAATTAAAAAGGTAAAAATATAATAAAAGAAAATACTGGGGTTAGAGGATCCACTTTATTACTTCTATTTTAGATATCTCCCTTATTATAATATATTAACTTTGCGTGATATTATCAACCGACCATATAGGCGGTATCCTGATTAAGTCAAATTTATAATTAATTCCAACCGACCATACAGGCGGTATCCAGTTTAGTCAGTGGTTAAAACCAATTTTATTAAGTTCAACCGACTATAAAGGCGGTATCCTCATTAAGTCAGATTTTAAATAGTTTATATATTATAATTAAGGGATTAATCTAAATATTAGTAATAAGAGCTTTACCTTTCACCCCAGCAAGAGGGGGTTACCTCCTCAGTACTGAAAAGTAAAAACTGAAAAGTAAAGAAAACAAAGTACTATTGCGTAAAAGTAAATGAAATTAAATACAAAAAGTAAAGACTGAAAAGTAAATAAAAGAAAGTGCTAATGCGAAAATTAAATACTCAAAGCTGTAAATAAACAAACTATATACAATCTTCTTAGTATTCTTAAGGAATTCCTTAGAAGAAAGTATGAACTGAATTCTGAAATTCGGCCTCAATTTATAAGCAAAATTTTGTCTCACCGTCACGACACATGAATATTGCGTCGCGACGCGCCATTGATGATGGACGCGTGACACGCAACTTCCGGAGATGAGGACTTGTGGCGGGGTCAGCGTTGGCAGCTTAATAATATGTCAATGTCGCGATGTGGAAAGTTGTTATGCATCGCGATGCTGACGTCAACATTGACACGTGTTGATTATGATTATCGGCATCATATGGATGGTGACACGTGGCACGACGCACGTTTGTAAATTTGCTATGATGTTGACATGTGGCAAGCGCATGATAGCAAAACTTTTTTGATTGGTCCATGTGTCTGGCGCATTTTAGCAGTCTCCATCGCACGTTAGCAGATGACATATTTTAGCACGGCGCATTTTAGCAGGAAATTTATATTTGTTCCTTTTTTGTCCGTTTTCCGCTGTTTTGGCCCCGAATTGATTCCAGAGAGTCGTGTTATTTTATTTATCTATAAAATACCACAAAACACATCAAAATATTCACAAAACTCAGGAAACTATACAAAATATTAAGTCAAGGGAGTGGGAAATAGTGATCTATTTACCACTAATCAATCACCATAATTAGAAAGGCCTCAGGATAAGTTCCCACCCTCCCAACCCTCGTTAGATAACAGTAGCAGAGATGAACCTTGAAGGTTGCCTCAAGATACTCCCAGGAGTAAGTGAAAGTAAACCGGAACATAAGACCTTCAGAGTAGTTTAAGAACATAAAAAATTGAGTGACAACTCCGAGTAAAAGAGTTAGGAGAGAAGTTATTCATATGGGTGGTACAGAGATAAGGTAGTGGTCAAATAATGACGGGGGTACAAAGGAACCAGTATTAGAACGTAATAGTGGATATGTAAAGGAGTGAGATATCCCACAGATAAGAAGCAAGAAAGAACATAGACCAAGGAAGTTCTCAGTATAGAATAAGATATAGTATGGAGTCGAGAAGATTAGTTACTGCAATGTTGCATTTAGCATAGCGATGAATCCTTAAGATACAGTATATGTGCATGGTCATCGAATGAAGATAAGATTTATAAGTCTTGAATATTTACATGTATTTGAATAATGACCCTTGACGGTGCTAAACTATGGAAAACAAGTTGGTGTGGAACACCATAACTAGACTTACAGTTGCAATGAAAGTAAAGGTACATAAAGAACCTGACCCTGCACTACAAGGTCCTAAGTTATACAGATAAGCATAGGTAAAAACAATTTATAAGGTGGAACCGGTAAGCGGCCTGGTATATATATATGTATGTGTATATCTTTCAAAGTCAAAGCCGAAGTAAAGGAACCCAGTTTCAGAAAGCACAAATACTTATAGAGATAAAAAAATTTATCCTTAAGTTAGGTGGAAAAGCCTAGCCTTATAGTTATGCAGAATAAGTTAAGAGAGTGTTGAGTCCTCATGCCTCGGAAATATAAAACTCATGTTTGAAAATATTTCTTTTCTAAATCATCATTATCCAAGAAGCAACTGTAACAAAATTCTGGCTAACGCCCTATATGCTCAAAAGTTATTCCGATGTCAAAACTGTTAAGTAAAATCAGTTTGAGAAAAGAGGTTCACTCACAGTTTTTGGAATTTGGCTGGCATTGAACCCCATTATCGAAGATGATTGTGGTTCCTATGGAAAATCTATGATCGAAAACTTGATTAGTATATACGTTGTAAAATGAACATCGGAACTTAGCTAAGCTTATTAATACATCAATATGTTTTATCTACAAGGTTTATCATGGGTTTGCACTCCTCGCTCTAGTTAGACGTATGTGGGGACGCCGATACGTAACACTCCCATACGTCCGGTTTTCAAAGACAAATACAGTTTACAGTAATAGTTTTCAGATGCAGTTTTCCGAGAAAAGTTTTAGAAAATAAAGTTTTCAGAAAACAGTAGTTTTATAAGAAACTTTCAGAAAAGATAAGTTTTACAAAAATATTTCAGATGAGACTTTCAGAAAAGAGTTCAGAATTTCAGACAAGAAAATAGTTTTCATACAAAGTTATTTATGTATTTTTGCTTTAGAACCAAATGTTTTTCATTATAGTATTTCAGTTTTTATTTTAAATCGTCCACTCACATAGATTGTTCAAATGATCTAATCCCCACTACCAGTTATCTTGTTTTACAGGTATTCTCGGAGGACAAGATCGAGAGGACAGATACTGATGTAGTCACTATGGTATGAAGTTCACCAGGTCAAGTCAGTGATTAAGTCCAGTCTAGTCAGAGTTAGAGTGTTTGTAACATTTATACCATACCGTAATGGTCATATGTATATTGCATTATAGAATTCATTGTCATTATTGAAATGTGTATTTAATCAGAATACTTGATAGTAAGAGTAATATGCATACATGGTCGATGAGTTGGGCTATGGTCCCATACATGGGTTTATATAAGTAAGACAATAATAACAATTATCATAAGTCAGAGGCTTATGGGGATAGTACGGTTTATCCCATGCCGGTAACACCTCCCAGATCGGGGATGTTACAGTTGTTGGACAATTATGACCCATAGCATCACTATTTGTAAAAGACATTAAGGTTTTTGTGCAAATTAACTATGTGACAATGGAAATTGCTATTTTATATCATTTTTTAATTAGATTACTTGAATATATAAATGATAAAAGTCTTTATGATTAGTTCCGGATTATAAGATATGAGACAATATCAATCCATTAAGGTTTAATCATTAAATATCCCTAGTCGTAGTATTATCGAGACCGAACATCGATAATACGGAATAGACTAGTATTGCACTTGTGCGTGTTATGGAAGCGTAAAAGCATAGTTCTCATATATTTAAGTATTGGATACTTATGCAAGTGTTCTAGGAGGTTGAGTTTGCCGATGGTACGGAAACAGCTTCGCTCTGGATAGACCCCACGGAATCCCATTGGTAATATGACTATGTGTCTATGGGAATCCATATCAGGGTAGGTGTATTTGGTCTTAACCTGAGACTTGCATCGCTAATACGTGCGAAAATCAATACCCTTGGTTTGGTCGTTTGGTACTTTAACATGTTTTGTGCACGCCTTCTTCTGGTTTATTGAGAATCGTAGTGTATTGGGTGAGATGTCAAGATGGAAGTATCACTTCAGTCATATGGAGATGATGATCACGCAGGGATACAGAACTGGTTCTCTATTATGTTGCAACTATCGGGATAATATGACAAGGTCATGATTATCCGATTATAGAGACTAGTTGCTTGTGATCTGATATATGCTTCGTACGGGGCAAACACTATTCCAGCCACAAGCCTTGCATGTGACATCAGATACTGGATCGCAATATGCAATACTATATATAATACGCCTGTTATAGATTATATATTCCTTAAAGAATATTTCTGGAGAATTGGGTAGGCACGGTGATTTACTAGAAGCCAACCATGTCTTGTAAATCGGTAAGAACGTGGTACCGGGTACGCACGTGTTCGGATAGTCCGACGACCGGATTTACTGGCAACATATCCAGGGATCTCATAGGTCACTTCCTGAAGATTCACCGATGACATATGACTCGAACATAATTAATCTGGGATTAATTATCAGAGAGAGAATATTAATCTGGGATTAATTACAGCGAGAATTTATCTGGGATAAAATTCAAATAGAAGAGAGAGAACGATTAATTTGGAATTAATCGATTAAATAATATATTCGATATATTAAATGAAATTAGATTTCATAACGAAATTAAAATTGGATTTTAATTCGGGCGAACAAATTAATTTAGAATTAATTCGCAAGCGACTTTCGTAATAATTTTGCGAGGTATTATTATTTAATTAAATTTGATTTATTTAAGTCGCAACGGAAAATTTGTTAATTCAGAATTAACGAACCCGAGCCCGGAATGTGTTTACGGGCCTACTCAGATTTTGAATTAAAGTGGGGCCCACAACAAGTCACACATTAGTCAAACACTTAGCTTTTTGTTGATGGTATTTGGTAGTGGTTGATGGCTTGATTTACACATTTCATTATTTTAATTATGAAAGGTTGAGTGACATTTACCAAATCATGGATTTGGTATATGACATTTTATTTTTTGGAAAATCAAAAAAACTTCACTCATTCTCTCTTCTCAACTTGGGCGTGAACTTCATCCTTTTTCTCTCAACTTGGGCGTGAACCTAGGGTTCTTCCTTCTTGATTTTTGCTTCAAAAATCTCAAGTGCTAGCACACAAAAGAGTCATTCAAAGGTGATAGGGAAACATCCATTGATTTTGGAATTCAAAACAACAAAGCTTGGAGCTAAACATACAAATCAAAAGGAGCTTGGAGCACTTCAGATGAGCAAAAATTTTGTTCTCAACACATCCACACAACCTATCAAAGTGAGTATAATTTCCGCTATATTTCTTTGAGTATTCACACATGTTTTATGCTTAAATGATCTTGGGATTGATCTTGGAGACCCAACAATGGTATCAGAGCCTATTTAAGCATGAAATGGATTAGGGTTCATAATCTTGAATTTTGGTATTTTGCTTGGAGCATGATTTAATCAAATTGAGTGTTTGAGTATGCTTAGATTATGATAACTATGAGTTATGCATGATTAGTTTCATGAAAAATGATTGGATTAATTTTCCCAAATTTGCTTACGTTGGCCGAAAATGTGATGAAACCTAAACTCATGGTGATTTTGATTTTTAGACCATTGGATGTGTTTAAAATGTTTGGATATATTGATTTGTGATTTAATTGGATTGAAATCAAAATTAATGAAAAAATATCCATAATGTCGTGAATGAAAGAAGCATGTTAGAGTTGATTTTGCTTCAATAATGGTGGACATGTATTGAAAATAATAAAGCATGATTAATTAATTAAATTGGTGTTTTGGAAATGTTAATTTAAATAATTAATTATGGCTATACACTTTAATTAAATAAATTCTGATATTTGGAATATTAGAATTTATTAATTAGGCTTTAATTGGAATTGGGCTAAAATTGTTATATTTGGGCCTAATGGGCTTGGTTGGGCCAAGTTGGTTTAGGACAATTGGATTGAATCCAAATTGGGCCTAAAACCATATCATTAAGTCCAAATATAATAAATGGGCCTTTTAAATTTAATTGGGCCTAATGGGCCAAAATTAATTTTATGACAAATAGGGTGATTCCTTTATTGGGCCTTGACATTTGGGTTTGACCCATATTGGCCAAAGCCCATGCCTTAAGAAATTAATTGAAAGCCCATTGGACTTTAATTAAATTGACATTGGATGTTAATTGGGCTTTGAGACCCATTAAGATTAGATTTAGAATCTAAGTGGCAAAGGCACATTAAAAGTGTAATTATTTAATTTGGAATTAAATAAGAATTAGTATTGAATACAAATTAAATTGGATTTAAAATTTTAGTTCGATATAATAAAGAATACGCATTTTGAGTACTTATTCTTAAAACGAGTTGAACTCGCGCAAATCAAATCGTTGTTTGAACATTGGATGATCACTTAATTCAAAGATTAATTAATTGGATTAGATTGATTGAATAACATGTTTTGTGTGAATACATGGATGAATTGTGTGAATAATGTATATCAGATGAATATTAGATGGGTGAGGGCAATTTTGGAAATTATTGTAATAAATTTAGAATTTATTAAATTGGACCTGCGTGTCCAGCCTTTATCTCTTGACTCTTTGTAATTCTCTTCTCACCAATTTCCCTCAATGTAATGAGGTTTCTTTATTGTATTATGTAATTGGGTAGAAGTAAGAATAGTGCTAACTGGGGAGACGAAAGGGAGTGATTTGTTCTAGGAATAATTTGTGAGATATCCATCCGCATATCATTATTATTTTATTTATCGCGCCTTAATATACTTTTAGAATGCATGCTTAAGGGTGTATGATGAGACCTAATCAAAGATAATAAATTGGTTGCCAATTTACGCGAAAAACCCTAAACAAAATATTAAGCGATTTCCTTCCATTGAGTGATTCATTCTCAAGATCCAAGATTGCCATTGGTTTGTTGGTCAAAGTCAAGACCTTTGTCCATCGCGGATGTGTTTGAATCATGAAAGCTTTGTTTCATATTGCATGTCTTGGGCAAGTTGTGATTTGTTGGCCAAAGTCAAGATCACTTCTTGTTCATCGACATGGATTACGAAGCTTTCCAAAGTCAATGGGTCCCGCTTAACTGGAATCATTAAGCTTGTTGAGCCAAAGCCAAGGCTTAGTTGATTCAGAGGAAAAGGTTAGGAAAATATATTAGATATATTGGCATATATATTGTATATATGTTTCGGACTTGGAGGTCCACCTACCGGATCTAGGAATTGGATGAGATCCAATTGATCTTATAGATCTACCTAGTTAAATATCATACAGCTTCTTGGCCAAAGTCAAGGTTGTGTTTATTTAACGGGATCCTAGCCCACTGGGAAACTAGGTTTCCCGAGTACTCAACAGAGGGTTAGAGGCTCGCCGAAAAATAGTGGGAGGCCAGTATTGAATTTCCAATTTCGTTCAAATACTTGCCAATACGCGCTTTCAAATTATTTCGTCATTTCAAATATTTATTAGTTGGACTAATATTCTATTATTTTTTCTTGTAACAGTTGGACTGTACCCAAAAAATCGTTAATTAAATAGTTAGACTATTGCAATTAAGATGGCTGGAAAGATCGGGGTTAGAGACATTATCATGGGCGAAAATGACTTTAATGGTGCGAACTTTCCTGACTGGGATATGAACCTCAGGATTGTCCTGGGGGATGAGAGGATGCTCTATACGATAGAGAGACCTCCCGGGCCTAAGTCCGGAAATGAGCAGCCGCTTGAGCTTGAGCTTTGGAGACTCATAGCGATGACAACTCAACTGCTCAATTCATCATGCTCGCTGCAATGACCCCTCAATTTCATCGCCAGAATAATGGATTGGATCCCTATACTATGATGGAAAAATTGAAAGACCTTTATCGATCTAACCTTAGATTGCAAAGGTATGAATTGCAGAAAAAGCGCGTTCGCTCTCGAATGTCAGAGGGTACATTATCGAACACCATGTGTCGCAGATGATTGCTGACATTGAACAGCTGGGTCAGCTAGGCATAACCTTTGAGGCTGAGACTTCTATAGATTTGATCTTGCAGTCTCTTCCTGACAGCTGAAGCGGGTTCATCATGAACTACAATATGATGAACCTGTTGGACAGTTATGACCCATAGCGTCACTATTTGTACAGATCACGGTGTTGTTGTACAAATTAACTATGTGACAAAGGAGATTGCACTCTTATCATTTGTGATTAGATCACCTAGATATATAAATGATGAGAGGTCCCTATGATTTGTTCCTGGACGGAGAATGATATGAGACAGTATCAGTCCTCGAAGGATTAATCATTAAATATCCCTAGCCGGAGTATTATCGAGACAGGACATCGATAATGCGGAATAGGCTAGTATTGCACTTGTACGCGTTGTGAGGGCACAACGGCATAGTTCTCATATATTTAAGTATATGATACTTATGCAAGTGCGATAGGAGGTTGTGTTTTCACACGATGGTACGGGAAACAGCTTCGCTCTGGATAGACCCCTCGGAATCCCATTGGTATTATGACTATGTGTCTATGGGAGGCCGAAATCAGGGTAGGTGTGTATGGTCTTAACCTGAGACTTACATCGCTAATACTTGCGACAATCGGTAGACTTTGGTCTTGGTGGTACAGGGCTTTAACCGGTTCTCTGCGTACACCACTTCTGGGTTTATCAGAAAGTCGTAGAGTATTGGGTGTGATGTCAAGACGGAAGTATCACTCCAGTCATAGTGGAGATGATGTCACGTAGGATACGGTATTAGTACTCTTAAGTGTTGCGCAACCATCGGGATATTATGACTAGGTCATGCATATCCGATTATAGAGACTAGTTACCAGACATCCGACATGTGCTTCGGACGGGGCAGACACTTATCCAGCCCCAGCCCTAGCACGTGACTATCCGATACTGGGCCGATATACACAATACTTGGTATACTACGCTTGATATAGATCCTTATTCCTGTAAGGATATTTCCGGAGAATTTGGTAGGCATGGTGCTTTGCTAGAAGCCAACCTTGTCTTGTAAATCGGTAAAACGTAGTACTTGGTACTCACGTGTTCGGATAGTCCGATGACCGATTTGACTACCAACATATCCGGGGATCTCATGGGTCGCTTCCCAAAGATTCACCGATGATGTATGACTCGCACTTTTATTAATCTGGGATTAATATGATGAGAGGGAAAATTGATCTGGGATTAATTACGGATATATTTTATCTAGGATAAAATATCATTAAAGAGAGAGAGAATGATTAATTTGGAATTAATCGATTTTATTATTTGATATATTAACGAAATTGGATTTCGACGCGGAATTAAAATTAGATTTTAATTCGGGCGAGCGAATTAATTTAGAATTAATTCGTTAGCGACGTGAATAGTGATTTTGCTTGGCGTAATCATTTAATTACGACGCAACGGAAAATTCATTAATTTGGAATTAGCGAATCCGAGCCCGAGATTATTTGCGAGCGCATTCGCATTGGAATTCGAGTGCGGCACATCAAATCAAGCGTCAAGTCGCTATCACATCTAGCGTCACATCAAGCGTCAAATCATGTCACTTTTTGAGTGAGTGACAATTGATTGGATTGATTGATTGATGTGATTGATGTGACAATTGATTGGATTGATAAAGTGAAGTGATGTGACTTGATGTAATAAAGGTGATGTGTGTGGTTGGGAATTAAACCCAAATGTGTTTGAAATGAATTTCAAATGAAATTCAAGTGCATTTGATGCATAAAATAAACACAAAAACCGTATACCACATTCACTCCACTTTCCCTCATCTCTCTCATCTCTTCCCCTCTCCCTCACTCACGCCATTTCTTCTGTTTTCTAAAGAGGCAGTGAACTGCCGGTTTTAAGAAGCAAAATGGAAGGGAAGCAAGTGTATTTGTGGCAAAACAAGAGTGCTAGCACACTCCGGGATCAATGCGAAGGTGATAGGAAAGCTTACCCATGAGCCGGGATTCAAATGATGAAGCTTGGAGCTTCAAATCTTGAAGATAAGGGGCGTAAATCACTGTTCACAGCAGCCCACTGCAGTGCAGTCCACCAGTGAGCAGATTTCATTTTTGTTGCCCAAATCGTCGCTCAAACCGCTCGATGTAAGTATTCCGCACTTCCGTCGTTGTATTTACTTATGATTCATGCTTGAGTTTTGATCTTGGACCTATAGAAACTCCAACAATGGCATCAAGAGCTTAGGTTAAAGCATGAAAAGTTAGGGCTAAAATTTGAGCAAACTTGATTTTGAGCATGATAAATTAAATTGGATGGATTTGTATGCTTAATTGTGTTGAATTGAAGATTGATTGGGTCAATTTCAACAAATTGTGATTGGATCATTTTTTCCCCAAATTACTACCTTGGCCGAAAATTTGATGATGATTTAATGTCTTGGGATTTTTTATTTTTGACAATTGGATGTGTTGGAAATCATTCGGGAATATGATTTGATGTCGATTGCGGAATCAATTGGATTGAATTCGAATCGGACGAAAAATCCCCAAATTGCCAAGTATGTTATTTAGCATGAAATTGGGTAAAATGAATTTGAGCATGTAATTATGAAATTGGATGATTAAGTATGCTTGAATGTATTTTAATTGATGATTGGTTGGATCAATTTGATCAAATTTGGTTTGGAACAAATTTGCCCAAAATCTTATCTTGGCCGAGAGTTATGCCCATTTGTGTTCTTGGTGAATTTTGATTTTTTGAAACATTGGATGTGTTGAAAATCATTAGGGTATATTGATTTAATGTCGAATTGGGTTTAATTGGATTGAAACAAATCGAACATGAAATTAACCCCATTGCCGAGAACAAAATGGATGAATGGGTTTGATTTTAATCAAAATATGTTGGACATATGATGATGATAATGTGCATGATTAATTGTATGAATTGATGTTTTAGAAATGTAATTTGGGTGATAATCATGATATACACTTTAGGTAATAAAATTGTGAAATTGGATTTGTGTAATTTAATTATTGGGCTAATTTTGGAAATTGAGCTTGAATTGTTGTTATTGGGCTTATTGGGCTTTGTTGTACAAAGTTTGGTTTAGGCAAAATTGGTTGGATCCAATTGGGCCAAAACCGCATCCATAAAGCTCAAATGCGACTTAATGGACCTTTAAAATTTAATTGGGCATAATGGGCCAAAATTAATTTAAAGGCTTATGGGGTAAATCCCGGATTGGACTTTGGTTGCGGGTTTGACCCGAGTTGACCAAAAGACCACGCCTTAAGAAATTAATTAAAAGACCATTAGACTTTAATTAAATTAATATTGGATATTAATCGGGCTTTGAGACCCGAAACGATAAATTTGGAATTTAAGTCGTAAGGTTCGTAAATAAAGTGTAATATTTAATTTGGAAATTAAATAGTGGATTAGTATTAAATACATATTAAATTGGATTTAATTATGTAGTTTAATTTAATTCAGGAATTCGTACTTTAAGTACTTATTCGCAAAAACGAGTTTGACTCGAACAAAATCAAATCGTTGTTTGAACATTGGATGATAACTAATAATCAGATTAATTAATTGGATTAGATTGATTGATAACATGCTTGAGTGAATACATGGTTGTGATGCATGAATAATGTATATCGGATGGATATTAGATGGGTGGGGCAATTTTAGAAATTGTTGTAATAAATTTGATTTATTAATTGGACCTGCGTGTCCAGCCTTATCACCTCATATTCTTTGTATTCTCTTCTCACCTATTCCCCTCAATACAAATGAGGTTTCTTTAGAAGTGTAGTGTAACGGGTAGAAGAAATATTTGTGCTAGCGGGAGAGAGAAAGTGAGAGATTTGATCTAGGATCAATATGTAAAATATCCATCCGCATATCATTATTATTTTATCATATGCGCTTTATTATGTGTTTAGAATGCATGTTTAGGGTGTATGATGATGAGACCTTAACAAGATAATAAATTGGTTGCCAATTTGCACACGAAAAACCCTCATCAAATATCATGCGTTTTTCCTTCCATTGAATGATTCTTGCTCAAGATCCTAGATTGGCATGGGTTGTTGGCCAAAGTCAAGCCCTTGTCCGTCGAAGATGTGTTTGAATCACGAGGCTTTGTTCCGTATTGGTGTCTTGTCCAAGTTGTGGTTTGTTGGCCAAAGTCAAGACCATTTCTTGTCCAACGACATTGATTACGAAGCTTCCATGGTCAATGGGTCCACGCTTGACTGGGATCATAGGTTTGTTGTGCCAAAGCCAAGGCCTAGTTGATTCAGAGGAAATAGGTTAGGGTATATATTGGATATATAGGCATATATATGATATATGTTTAGGACTTGGATGTCCACCTACTGGATCTAGGAATTGGATTGGATCCAATTGATCTTAGAGATCTACCTAGTTAATTATCATACAATTTGTTGGCCAAAGTCAAGATTGTGTGATATTTAACGGGATCCTAGCCCACTAGGAAACACGGTTTCCCGAGTACTCGACAGAGGGTTAGAGGCTCGCAGAAAAATAGTGGAAGGCAAGAATTGAATTGCAATACTCGTTCAATACTACTCGCCATACGCGCTCATTTAAATTATTTCGTCATTAGATTAAATGTTAGTTGGACTAATATTTAAATTGTTGTTTTATTTAACAGTTGGACTGTATTATAGTTGATTATATATAATTGGATTATATTAATCAATATATTTGAATTAATTAATTTCAGTTTACAGTTGATTTTATAATTGGATTATAGTAATCAATGTAATTGAGGTTAATTAATTTAGATTATATTTGATTATATTGTTGGACTATTATAATCATTATAATAAATAGTACCACAAATCGTTGATTAAATAGTTGGACTATTAGAATCAAGATATAATGAAAGATTAGTGTTTAAGACATAATCCTGGGTGAAAATGTATTTAAACGACTTTAATTTTCAAATTGGGAATAATTTTTTCAGGATGGTCCTGGAAAAAATAAGTTATTTTATTTGATAAAATATGCCTGAAAATCGGAGTTAAGCAGATAAGTGGAACATGATATTTAGAATATTCATGTAATGATAACTTTAGTGGCTTAATCCATAATACTTGTCATATAGACTCCTTAATTTCTTTATCAGAACTAAGGATTAGATTCTTAAAGTATGATATTGAAATTGAAGGATATTCAGAGATTAGATCTTGGAAGATAAATGACATATCCCAAAATGTCTGCACAATTGTGGCAAACGGAATCGCGAAGCGTGACTGTCGTTTGGACAAAGCAGACATGAAGGAATTGAAGACGAGCAAGGCTATGACTTCAAATATGTTTGTCAGAATTATGTTCATCACTAGTATTAAAATTGGATTTTTAGATACTTAATATGGTATATAATAAATATATATAATGACAAACAAATAGCTCAAAGTGATTTGATCAGAAGAAACTAATTATGGCATTGTTGTCTGGGACACAATCGAACAAGACTCGTATATCCACACTTTCGAAGAGTGGGTACTAGGACTGTTTTGATTCCAATCAAATAAAGTCTACGAATCTAGTTTAATGGGCAATGTGCCTAAAACACTATTTACTTAGTAAAAGTGTAAATGCCACCGATCTATTAGCCCTAGTTCATAATGAAGCAAGTGGGCCCATGTCTAGCTAGGCTAGATGTAGATATGAATATTTCGTGACCTATACGGATGTGGCATCGCATTATGGTTATGTGTTTCTTTTGAAGAACACAAGTCGGAAACTTATAGAGTTTCGACACGAAATAGACAAACAGATCGGCTATAGTATTATACTGTCACGGTAAGACCAAAATGGAAAATACTTAAGCAATAAGTTTCTTATATACTTGAAAGAGTATAGTATTCTTTCAAATGAGGACTCCTCCCAGAACACGTCAAAGTGACGGTGTGTCAGAACGGATTAACCGAATCATGTTAGACATGATAAGGCTAATCATGAGTCGCTCTGAGCTACCATTTCCTTCAACGGATAAGTTTTAACAGTGCAGAACTTATTAAGAATTATGTTCCATAATAATCTGTTTGACAGATTACATATTAGATATGAACGGGAAAGAAATCGGGTTTCTCATTCCTGACCATTTGGGATGCTAGGCATATGTTTGGATGATACCAAACTAGAACCCAAATGGATAAGTGTCAATTGTAGGCTATCCTAGGGATACATAAGTATTGTATTTATACATCTCACCAGAGAACAATTAGATTGTTGCTCACCATGCAGTTTTCCTGAGAGGAATACAGACATGCAGTGGTAAGTGGGAGGATAGTAAAACTCGATGAAAATCGGAGTAATACTATTCAAGGCACATATTCCTAATGGAACATAAATAGTTCATCAAGGATGAAACTATTCCATTAATCTTCGAATACACAAGAACCGCGTAGATCGGAGAGAGTCAGAAAACAACCTGGGGTATGGGTTTCTGATCTCACCTAATAAAGATGTTAATCTTTTAAGGTATACCAACTGATTACGTATGAGGTAGTGATACAAGGTATCGACTCCCTATTATGACAAAGTGTCATGAGTCCGAAATGGATTCCATGTATATCAACAAGTTTGGATACTAGTTGATGTACCATAAGACATTATGCCTATTGGTACTTTATAAGTCTTCAAGGAAGACATACATGGAAGGCAACATACCAACGTACAAAGCTAGGCTTGTAAAGAAAAGGTAGAGTTATCAACATTGTGTTGATTCCAACGAAACCTTTTACCTGTTGCCCTTGTAAATCCATTTGGATAATGCTTGCTAAAGCTGTGTATTTCATTTATGAAATATGACAGCTTAACGGGAAAATCGCTTTCCTGAAAAGGAAACCTTTCGGAGGATGTTTAAAACATCATGTCGGTTTTGTCGTACCATAACAAGCAAACAAGGTTTGCAGGTTATTCGATCCATGTTTGGATTGAAGCAAGCATAGGTTCTAGGAATTGTCGTTTTGATGTAATCATAATGGAGTATGATTTAATTCAAAACAAAATGATTCTTGTGTATATAAAAGGGTTAGTGGGAGTGCACTGACATGAATGTCCTGTAAGATAATGATAATATGTCATTTCTTGGAATGATATTCCCATAAAATAATCGGTGAAAGCTGGGCTTCCCTGAAACGACTATAAGTCGCAAACGGTACTATACAGTTTGAATAACAGTACAGTGAGCTAGAAATCTTCCAAGCAAGATTCTGTTGCCGAATTAACAACAAATGCGGATTATTGCTGCAGCTGAGGCAGCAATAGAAGCCATTTGGATCGATAATAAATCTAATTAGATTAGATATAGTTCTGTTAGCGGCTGAGTTAGGCGTCAGCACAGGCTAAAGAATTAATGGTCTCATTAACGATCCAGATAAATACTTCGACTATTCATCTGATTCGTTCTGATCATACATCGTGGTGATGTGATGATCGAATAAATCGCATCAGACGATATTCATGCAAATCCACTGACGAAAGCTTTCCTCGCAATTTGAGCCAACAGTACATAGTTCGGGTGTCAGACACTCGAGTGACTGGCTATAGGCCAAGTGGGAGATTGTTGGACAGTTATGACCCATAGCGTCACTATTTGTACAGATCACGGTGTTGTTGTACAAATTAACTATGTGACAAAGGAGATTGCACTCTTATCATTTGTGATTAGATCACCTAGATATATAAATGATGAGAGGTCCCTATGATTTGTTCCTGGACGGAGAATGATATGAGACAGTATCAGTCCTCGAAGGATTAATCATTAAATATCCCTAGCCGGAGTATTATCGAGACAGGACATCGATAATGCGGAATAGGCTAGTATTGCACTTGTACGCGTTGTGAGGGCACAACGGCATAGTTCTCATATATTTAAGTATATGATACTTATGCAAGTGCGATAGGAGGTTGTGTTTCACCGATGGTACGGGAAACAGCTTCGCTCTGGATAGACCCCTCGGAATCCCATTGGTATTATGACTATGTGTCTATGGGAGGCCGAAATCAGGGTAGGTGTGTATGGTCTTAACCTGAGACTTACATCGCTAATACTTGCGACAATCGGTAGACTTTGGTCTTGGTGGTACAGGGCTTTAACCGGTTCTTGCGTACACCACTTCTGGGTTTATCAGAAAGTCGTAGAGTATTGGGTGTGATGTCAAGACGGAAGTATCACTTCCAGTCATAGTGGAGATGATGTCACGTAGGATACGGTATTAGTACTCTTAAGTGTTGCGCAACCATCGGGATATTATGACTAGTCATGCATATCCGATTATAGAGACTAGTTACCAGACATCCGACATGTGCTTCGGACGGGGCAGACACTTATCCAGCCCCAGCCCTAGCACGTGACTATCCGATACTGGGCCGATATACACAATACTTGGTATACTACGCTTGATATAGATCTTTATTCCTGTAAGGATATTTCCGGAGAATTTGGTAGGCATGGTGCTTTGCTAGAAGCCAACCTTGTCTTGTAAATCGGTAAAACGTAGTACTTGGTACTCACGTGTTCGGATAGTCCGATGACCGATTTGACTACCAACATATCCGGGGATCTCATGGGTCGCTTCCCAAAGATTCACCGATGACGTATGACTCGCACTTTTATTAATCTGGGATTTAATTACGGAGATATTTTATCTAGGATAAAATATCATTAAAGAGAGAGAGAATGATTAATTTGGAATTAATCGATTAATTAATATATTTGATATATTAAACGAAATTGGATTTCGACGCGGAATTAAAATTAGATTTTAATTCGGGCGAGCGAATTAATTTAGAATTAATTCGTTAGCGATGTGAATAGTGATTTCACTTGGCGTAATCATTTAATTACGACGCAACGGAAAATTCATTAATTTGGAATTAGCGAATCCGAGCCCGAGATTATTTGCGAGCGCATTCGCATTTGGAATTCGAGTGCGGCACGTCAAATCAAGCGTCAAGTCGCTAGTCACATCTAGCGTCACATCAAGCGTCAAATCATGTCACTTTGAGTGATGTGACAATTGATTGGATTGATTGATTGATGTGATTGATGTGACAATTGATTGGATTGATAAAGTGAAGTGATGTGACTTGATGTAATAAAGTGATGTGTGTGGTTGGGAATTAAACCCAAATGTGTTTGAAATGAATTTCAAATGAAATTCAAGTGCATTTGATGCATAAATAAACACAAAAACCGTATACCACATTCACTCCACTTTCTCCCTCCTCTCTCTCTCTCTTCTTCCTCTCTCTCACTCCTCACGCCATTTCTGTTTTCTAAAGAGGCAGTGAACTGCCGTTTTAAGAAGCAAAATGGAAGGGAAGCAAGTGTATTTTGTGGCAAAACAAGAGTGCTAGCACACTCCGGGATCAATGCGAAGGTGATAGGAAAGCTTACCCATGAGCCGGGATTCAAATGATGAAGCTTGGAGCTTCAAATCTTGAAGATAAGGGGCGCAAATCACTGTTCATAGCAGCCCACTGCAGTGCAGTCCACCAGTGAGCATATTTCGTTTTTGTTGCCCAAATCGTCGCTCAACCGCTCGATGTAAGTATTCCGCACTTCCGTCGTTGTATTCACTTATGATTCATGCTTGAGTTTTGATCTTGGGACCTATAGAAACTCCAACAGAACCAAGACCATACTCTTGGGGAGCTGATGGCAATGCTGCGTGAAGCAGAAAAATAGCTATTGAAGGGCAAAAAGCGTGAGGCGCACTTCGCTTCAACATCTCAGTCTCCCAAGGCTTTGCCGAAGGCTACTGGAGGTGTAAAGAAGAAGAAGGGCAAAGCCAAATAGTCAAAGTCTTCTGGGAAGGCAAAGGACAAATCCCAAGATGTATGCCTGCAGTGTGGCAAACGGGGTCACTGGAAGCGTGACTGCCGTGAGTACAAGGAGCACATGAAGGAAATCAAAGCGGGCAAGGTACCGGCTTCAGGTATGTTTTTTTATAGAAATAAACATATCTACTTCTAGTTTTAAAAATTGGATTTTGATTATGGTTGTGGTACTCATATATGTACCGATGTGCATGATCTACAGATTAGCATGAGACTGGCCTCAGGAGAGGTAGACCTCCGAGTTGGAAATGGGACTAAAGTCGTCGTTTTGGCTGTTGGGACTTATATTTTGGAACTACCCACCCTCGAGCATGTACTAAACTTATCGGACTGTTATTATGTACCTAGTTTGACTAGGAATATTATATCTGTATCTTTATTAGCCCAATGTGGGTATACTTTTGTTTTTAGAAACACTGGGTGTTTTATGTATAAAAATGATATGGAGATATGCAGTGCTGATGTGAATAATGGTCTTTATATTTTGAATATAAATCAATCTCAAACATATAATGTAACAAATAAAATGTTTAAATTAAGTAACAAATATGAAACTTATATGTGTTATTATCGTCTGGGACACATTAAAAAGACTCGCATGTCCACACTTTCGAAAAGTGGGTACTTGGATGATTTGATCCAAATTCATATGACGTCTGCGTATCTTGTTTATTAGGCAAAATGCCTAAAACACCTTTTAGCGGTAAAGGTGCACGTGCCACCGAACTGTTAGCCCTCGTTCATAATGACATATATGGGCCCATGTCTAGCCAGGCTAGAGATGGATATGAATACTTCGTAACATTTACGGATGATGCATCGCGTTATGGTTATGTGTATCTTATGAGACACAAGTCGGAAACCTTTGAGAAATTCAAAGAGTTTCGACAAGAAGTAGAAAAACAGACCGGCAAAAGTATTAAGACATCACGGTCGGACCGTGGTGGATATTACATGAGCAATGAGTTTCTTGATTACTTGAAAGAGTATGGTATTCTTTCACAGTGGACTCCTCCCGGAACACCGCAATTAAATGGTGTGTCTGAACGGAGAAACCGAACTTTGTTGGACATGGTAAGGTCGATGATGAGTCGCACTGAGCTACCTATTTCCTTCTGGGGATATGCATTGAACAGTGCAATACTTATTTTGAATAAGGTTCCGTCAAAGTCTGTTCAATAGACTCCGCATGAATATGGACAAGAAAGAAACCGGGTTTTCATTCCTGAAGATTTGGGGTTGCTGGGCATACGTTAAACGTTTGGATGGTACCAAACTTGAACCCAAATCGGATAAGTGTCTATTTGTAGGTTAACCTAGGGAAACCAAAGGATATTACTTCTACAACCCACAAGAGAACAATGTATTTGTTGCTCTACATGCGATTTTCCTTGAGAGGGAATTCCTAAATACAGTGGTTAGTGGGAGGAAAGTAGAACTCGATGAAAATCGGAGTGATACTGTTCCTGGCATCGATTCCTTAACGGAACATTAACAGTTCATTAGGGATGAGACACTACCACAATCTTCGAATACACAAGAAACGCGTAGATCGGAGAGAGTCAGAAAACAACCTGAGAGGTATGGGTTTCTGATCTCACCTCTTGTGAATATTAATCTTATTGAGGAAGACAAACCGTCTACGTATGAGGAAGCGATACAAGGTATCGACTCCAATTTATGGCAAGATGCCTTGAAATCCGAAATGGATTCCATGTACACCAACCAAGTTTGGACACTGGTTGATGCACCAGAAGGCATAAAGCCTATTGGTTGCAAATGGGTCTTCAAGAAGAAGACCGACATAGATGGCAACATACAAACGTACAAAGCTAGGCTTGTAGCGAAAGGGTATCGTCAACGACATGGTGTCGATTACGACGAAACTTTTTCACCAGTTGCCATGATTAAATCCATTCGGATAATGCTTGCTATTGCTGCATATTTCGATTACGAAATTTGGCAGATGGATGTCAAAACCGCTTTCCTTAACGGAAACATTTTGGAGGATGTTTATATGCAACAGCCTGACGGTTTTTGTACCAAAACATGCGAACAAGGTTTGCAAGTTAAATCGATCCATTTATGGATTGAAGCAAGCATCGCGTTCTTGGAACCAACGTTTTGATGAGATCATAAAAGATTATGATTTCATTCAAAAAGAGGATGATCCTTGTGTATATAAGAAGGTTAGTGGGAGTGCACTGACATTCATTGTCCTTTACGTTGATGATGTATTGCTTATGGGCAATGACATTCCCATGCTACAATCGGTGAAGGCTTGGCTTTCATTAAAATTCTCCATGAAAGATCTGGGTGAAGCAGCCTTTATTCTGGGACTAAAGATCTACCGGGATAGATCTAGAAAGCTGTTTGGCCTCTCTCAGAGCACGTACATTGACAAAGTGTTGAAGAGATTTAACATGGAACAGTCTAAGAGGGGACTGTTGCCAGTGTCACTCTATCTAAGGACATATGTCCTAAAACTCAAGATGAGAGAGACAACATGAGTCGGATCACGTTCGCTTCTACAGTCCGATCGATCATGTATGCCATGATATGTACGCGACCTGATGTCTCCTATACGTTGAGCATATGTAGTCGCTATCATACCGATCCAGGTGATGGTCACTGTGGTTGCGGTTAAGAACATCCTTAAGTATCTTAGACGAACTAAGGATGCTTTCTTAAGCTATGGAGATGGAGAACTTGAGGTAACTGGGTTTACCGATGCAAGTTTCCAAACCGATAAAGACGACTGTAAGTCATAATCCGGGTACATATTTTATTTGAACAACGAAGCAGTATGCTGGAAATCTTCCAAGCAAAAGACTGTTGCCGATTCAACAACAGAAGCGGAATATATTGTTGTAGCTGAAGCAGCAAAAGAGGCAGTTTGGATCTGTAAATTCCTAATTGGATTAGGAGTAGTTCCGTTAGCAGCTGAGCCTGTTCCATTGTATTGTGACAATAACGAGGATATAGCACAGGCTAAGGAACCGCGGTCTCATCAACAATCCAAGCATGTTCTTCGACGTTTCCATCTGATTCGTGAGATCATACATCGTGGCGATGTGAAGATCGAGAAGGTCGCATCAGAGGACAACATTGCAGATCCGTTGACGAAAGCTATTCCTCAGCAAAAGTTTAAATGACATGTACATAGTTAAGGTGTTAGATACTTGAGTGACTGGCTATAGGCCAAGTAGAGATTGTTGGACAATTATGACCCATAGCGTCACTATTTGTAAAAGACATTGTGGTTTTTGTACAATTAACTATGTGACAATGGAAATTGTTATTTTATCATTTTGTAATGAGATTACTTGAATATATAATGATAAAAGTCCTATGATTAGTTCCGGATTATAAGATATGAGACAATATCATCCATAAGTTTAATCATTAAATATCCTTAATCGTAGTATTATCGAGACTGGACAACGATAATGCGGAATAGACTAGTATTGCACTTGTGCGTGTTATGGAAGCGTAACAGTATAGTTCTCATATATTTAAGTATTGGATACTTATGCAAGTGTGATAGGTGGTTGTGTTTGCCGATGGTACGGAAACAGCTTCGCTCTGGATAGACCCCGCGAAATCCCATTGGTAGTATGACTATGTGTCTATGGGAATCCGCATCAGGGTAGGTGTATTTGGTCTTAACTTGAGACTTGCATCGCTAATACTTGCGACAATCAATACTCTTTGGTTTTGGTCGTCCGGGACTTTAACAGGTTCTGTGCACGCCTCTTCTGGGTTTATTGAGAATCGTAGTGTATTGGGTGTGATGTCAAGATGGAAGTATCACTTCAGTCATATGGAGATGATGATCACGCATGGATACATAACTGGTTCTCTATTATATTGCAACTATCGGGATAATATGACAAGGTCATGATTATCCGATTATAGAGACTAGTTGTTTGTGATCCGATATATGCTTCGTACGGGGCAGACACTATTCCAGCCCCAAGCCTTGCATGTGACATCAGATACTGGATCGTAATACGCAATACTACGTATACTACACATGTTATAGATTATATATTCCTTAAATAATATTTCTGGAGAATTGGGTAGGCACGACGCTTTGCTAGAAGCCAACTATGTCTTGTAAATCGGTAAAACGTGGGTACCGAGTACGCACGTGTTCGGATAGTCTGACGACCGGATTCATGCCAACATATCCAGGGATCTCATGGGTCGCTTCCTGAAGATTCACCGATGACGTAGGACTCGAACAGAATTAATCTTGGATTAATTATCAGAGAGAGAAAATTAATCTGGGATTAATTACAGCGAGAATTTATTTGGGATAAAATCAAATAGAAGAGAGAGAACGATTAATTTGGAATTAATCGATTAAATAATATATTCGATATGTTAAATGAAATTAGATTTCATAACGGAATTAAAATTGGATTTGAATTCGGGCGAACGGTTTAATTTAGAATTAATTCACAAGCGATTTTCGTAATAATTTTGCGAGGTATTATTATTAATTAAATTTGATTTAATTAAGCCGCAACGGAAAATTCGTTAATTCGGAATTAAAGAACCCGAGCCCGGAATGTGTTTACGGGCCCACTCGGATTTTGAATTAAAGGGGGCCCATAACAAGTCACATAATTAGTCAAACACTTAGCTTTTTATTGATGGTATTTGGTATACACATTTCATTATTTTAATTATGAAAGGTTGAGTGACATTTACCAAATCTTGGATTTGGTATGTGACATTTTATTTTTTGGCAAATCAAAAACACTTCACTCATTCTCTATTCTCAACTTGGGCGTGAACTTCATCATTTTTCTCTCAACTTGGGCGTGAACCTAGGGTTCTTCCTTCTTGATTTTTGCTTCAAAAATCTCAAGTGCTAGCACACAAAAGAGTCATTCAAAAGTGATAGGGAAACATCCATTGAGTTTGGAATTCAAAACAACAAAGCTTGGAGCTAAACATACAAATCAAAAGGAGCTTGAAGCACTTCAAATGAGCAAAAATTTTGTTCTCAACACATCCACACAACCGATCAAAGTGAGTATAATTTCTGCTATATTTGTTTGAGTATTCACACATGTTTTATGCTTAAATGATCTTGGGATTGATCTTAGAGACCCAACAACAGTCGTCGTCCATACCATAATGATATGACGATTTTATTCTAGGATCTTTCACATGATGACTCGAGAATGAAGACACCTTAGAGGACTTGACCAAGATAAATAAATTTCTTCTAATATCCGTTAAACAAATAATTCATATCAGTCTAATAGATAATCATACATGGATTGATCTGAATCATATGTGTATTGCGAACATTACATGGCAGATTGTGTCCTTTGATTTACAAAGGTGAGGTCGGTGTAGCAATCTTGACTAATAACTATGTACTTTGGGGACATGATTTAATGCGTAGCTGGAGATATTTTACATAGACATGAAGTGCACTCATTGTGAGAGGTAAATGAGCATCTTCCTCAATGGTTGATTTTCTATTTGAACAATTAGAGCTCTCGAATATTTTTATGACGAATAGAAATATAAAATTCATAATAGTTACGAATAGATTGTTCATTAGATAATTAATGGTAAAAAATAATAATTAGAGGGGTATAAGAGATATAATGATCCGACTCTAATTATAATATATTTATGGATGGTCAATCTATATGCAATGATTGTAGTGTTCCTAGAACATGCCAAGGATCTCTAAGAGTGATTCGTGTGTGAATAAATTAAAGAGGAGTTGCGGAAATTACTTACTTTGATTGAATGAGTTTCAAAAACTTTGTTGGATGTGGAAGAAGCTCCAAGCTTTCTTTGTGTGCCAAACTCATGTGTGAGTTTCCCTATCACCTCACTCCTTAATGTGCTAGCAAGTAGAAATTTTGTAACAAAAATTCCATGGATAGAGCTTGAAGTTTCGGCCATGGCATGTTGGGAGAGAAGAGAGAGTTTTGTTTATGTTTTCCAAAAGCTTATGACCAAGTCAACTCACAAAAGTGTGTATATGCTTTCCAAAGAAAAAGCAAAATTGTGTTGAAAAGAAATGCATTAAAAGCATTCACCCACTTCCATCAATTAGAATGATTAGTGATGTAAGTTGGTGGGCCTCACTTTAAATTCAAAATTCAAGTGTGGCTTGCACAACACACTTCGGGCTCGGGTTCGTTTAATCCGATTAAAGAATTTTCCGTTGCGACGTAATTAAATCCAATTAATAAATAATAATGCCTCGCAAAATTATTACGAAAGTCGCTCGCAAATTAATTCCTAATTAATTCGTTCGCATGAATTAAAATCCAATTTTAATTCCGCATTGAAATCCAATTTCAATTAATATATCTAATATATTATTTTAGCCCAATTAAATAAATTAAATAGAGAATTCCAATTTCACTATTAAATTTATTTTACCGATTAATTCCAAATTAATCGTGTTCTCTCCTCTCGACGAATTTAATCAAGATAAATTCTCGACGTAATTAATCTCAGATTAATTCTTTCTTTGATAATTAATCCCAGATGAATTCTTGCCGTAATTAATCCCAGATTAATTTTCTCTTATAATTAATCCCAGATTAATTTTGTTCGAGTCAAATCTCATCGGTGAATCTTCGAGAAGCGACCCAAGAGATCCCTGGATATGTTGGCAGTAAATACGGTCATCGGACTATCCGAACACGTGCGTACCCGGTACCACATTCTTACCAATTTACAAGACATGGTTGGCTTCTAGCAAAGCACCGTGCCTACCCAATTCTCCAGAAATATTCTTTAAAGGAATATATAATCTTTATCAGGCGTAGTATACGAAGTATTGCGAATTACGATCCAGTATCGGATGTCACATGATAGGCCTAGGGTGGAATTGTGTCTGCCCCGTACAAAGCATATATCGAATCACAAGCAACTAGTCTCTATAATCGGATAATCATCAGACCTAGTCATATTATCCCGATGACTGTAATACTTAAGAGTATCAATTCCCTATCCCTGCATGATCATCATCTCCATATGACTGAAGTGATACTTCCATCTTGACATCACACCCAATACACTACGATTCTCAGTATACCGGGTAGAGGCGTACACAGAACCTGTTAAAGCCCCGGACGACCAAAACCAAAGTATACTGATTGTCGCAAGTATTAGCGATGCAAGTCTTAGGTTAAGACCAAATACACTTACCCTGATTCAGATTCCCATAGACACATAGTCATACTACCAATGGGATTCCGATGGGTCTATCTAGAGCGAAGCTATTCCCGTACCATCGGTAAATAAAACATCCTATCACACTTAGGGTTTAGGGTTTAAATCATATGTGTATTACGAACATTTACATGGCAGATTGTGTTCTTTGATTTACAAATGTGAGATCGGTGTAGCAATCTTGACTAATAACTATGTACTTTGGGGACATGATTTAATGCGTAGCTGGAGATATTTTACATAAACATGAAGTGTAGTCATTGTGAGAGGTAGATGAGCATCTTCCTCAATGGTTGATTTTCTATTTGAACAATTAGAGCTCTCGAATATTTTTATGACGAATAGAAAGATAAAATTCATAATAGTTATGAATAGATTGTTCATTAGATAATTAATGGTAAAAAATAATAATTAGAGGGGTATAAGAGATATAATGATCCGAATCTAATTATAATATATTTGTGGATGGTCAATCTATATGCAATGATTGTTAGTGTTCCTAGAACATGCCAATGATCTCTAAGAGTGATTCGTGTGTGAATAAATCAAAGAGGAGTTACGGAAATTACTTATTTTGATTGGATGAGTTTCAAAAACTTTGTTGGATGTGGAAGAAGCTCCAAGCTTTCTTTGTGTGCCAAACCCATGGGTGAGTTTCCCTATCACCTCATTTTGACTCTTTAATGTCCTAGCAAGTAGAAATTTTGCAACAAACATTCCATGGAGAGAGCTTGAAGTTTCGGCCATGGCATGCTGGAGAGAGAAGAGAGAGTTTTGTTTGTGTTTTCCAAAAGCTTATGACCAAGTCAACTCACAAAAGTGTGTATATGCTTTCCAAAGCAAAAGCAAAATTATGTTGAAAAGAAATGCATTAAATGCATTCACCCACTTCCATCAATTAGAATGACTAGTGATGTAAGTTGGTGGGCCTCACTTTAAATTCAAAATTCAAGTGGGCTTACACAACACACCTCGGGCTCGGATTCGTTTAATCCGATTAAATGAATTTTCCGTTGCGACGTAATTAAATCCAATTTAATTAAATAATAATGCCTCACAAAATTATTACGAAAGTCGCTCGCAAATTAATTCCTAATTAATTCGTTCGCACGAATTAAAATCCAATTTTAATTCCGCATTGAAATCCAATTTCAATTAATATATCTAATATATTATTTTAACCCAATTAAATAAATTAAATAGAGAAATCCAATTTCACTATTAAATTTATTTTACCGATTAATTCCAATTTAATCGTGTTCTCTCCACTCGACGAATTTAATCCCAGATAAATTCTCGACGCAATTAATCCCAGATTAATTCTTTCTTTGATAATTAATCCGAGATTAATTCTTTCTTTGATAATTAATCCCATATGAATTCTTTCCGTAATTAATCCCAGATTAATTTTCCCTCATATTAATCCCAGATTAATTTTGTTCGAGTCAAATCTCATCGGTGAATCTTCGGGAAGCGACCCAAGAGATCCCTGGATATGTTGGCAGTAAATACGGTCATCGGACTATCTGAACACGTGCGTACCGGTACCACATTCTTACCGATTTACAAGACATGGTTGGCTTCTAGTAAAGCACTGTGCCTACCCAATTCTCCAGAAATATTCTTTAAAGGAATATATAATCTTTATCAGGCGTAGTATACGAAGTATTGCGAATTACGATCCAGTATCGGATGTCACATGATAGGCCTAGGGCTGGAATTGTGTCTGCCCCGTACAAAACATATATCGAATCACAAGCAACTAGTCTCTATAATCGGATAATCATGACCTAGTCATATTATCCCGATGACTGCAGTACTTAAGAGTACCAGTTCTGTATCTCTGCGTGATCATCATCTCCATATGACTGAAGTGATACTTCCATCTTGACATCACACCAATACACTACGATTCTCAGTATACCTGGAAGAGGCGTACACAGAACCTGTTAAAGCCCCGGACGACCAAAACCAAAGTATACTGATTGTCGCAAGTATTAGCAATGCAAGTCTCAGGTTAAGACCAAATACACCTACCCTGATTCGGATTCCCATAGACACATAGTCATACTACCAATGGGATTCTGAGGGGTCTATCCAGAGCGAAGCTATTCACGTACCATCGCTAAATAGAACCTCCTATCACACTTGCCTAAGTATTCAATACTTAAATATATGAGAACTATGCCGTTACGCTTCCATAACGCGCACAAGTGCAATACTAGCCTATTTCACATTATTGATGTCAAGTCTCGATAATACTACGATTAGGGATATTTAATGATTAAACCTTTCGTGGATTAATATTGTCTTATATCTTATTAATCCGATACTAATCATATGGATTTTTATCATCTATATATCCAGGTAATCAAATTACAAATGATAAAAGAGAAATTTCATTTGTCACATAGTTAATTTTGTACAAGAACACTATGTTCTTTACAAAATAGTGATGTTATGGGTCATAATTGTCCAACAATGATTATATCGGTGGGCGCTAACGCGTTTCAGTATAAAATATATCTGCAGTGACAAGTTTATATTCCAAGTTTTTAATGGAATTACCTGAAATCAATAATTAAGGATATTTGATTAGAGAGTTTTAATCAATATCCCAACATTATTAAAGCTCAGAACTATAAGTACATGTGGTGCTCGTACTAGCTCGAAGCATTATAGGAAGTCATAAAATAATGGAGAGTTCAATTATTATCTCACAAACATAACTGTATATTATGACAATTATTAATGTGATTAATAATTAATTCAATTCATAGTCGAGAAATTATATATTAATAGTTTAATATAAAATTTCAATGCACTCACTTATGAGATAATCAGATATTTAATTTAAAGAGTTTAAATTAATTAAATTTATTTATTTAATTCTTGATTAAATAATTTTTGAATTTGATTCCAAAATAATTACCAGATATTTGATATTGGTATTAATTAATTAAAGAAAACAAAAAAAAATTAAGAGAGGGGTTCACGCCTATTAGGGTACCTTTTAGGGTTAGTAATTGTTTTGAGTAATTCGATTACAACTAAAACAACTCCAACTCTAAGTATAAAAGGGAAAGAGCTCTTTTATTCAAAATTCAAGCAAATATAAAAATCCTAGCATCCCTTGTTCTTTTTCTCTACAGACAAAGAAAACAAATTGTTGTGATTTATTTCTCTAAATAGTTTAGAGCCCTCGGTCAAGGTTCCTTGGTGGTGAGATATAGCACAAAAGATCAAAGGAAAACCAACTTCTCATTTTCTTTGCTCATGTTAGTGGGCAAAATTTTAGCCCACTACACGAGCATGTTAGGGCCATTAACGGGGTGCTGTTTTGATTTTGGTGAAATATTTGGGGTTTTAAAGGACTTGTTTGGAATTTTTTAGGTTGATTTGGTTGCACAAAATCAAACCTAAAAATCCTTGAAGGGTGTGTAAACTGTAGAGACAAATTTACATTGCAGTTTGCGCAGGAAACTGCTATTCAGGACTATTTTTCGGGCTATTTTGGTAGTGCAGAAATTGTCCAAAGGTGCCAAAATATTTCCACATTAGTTAAAACTATTTTTGTAACACCTCGCCAGAGGTAGGATGCTACCGAAAGGAGACAAAAAATAATCAATCTCCCTGAACCTCAAAATTAACGAAAAACGGACATGACGAACCTAAAATGGACGACTTAAATCACAGTCTAGCACCAAAATGACCTGTCAAAACATCAAATAAGTAGAAAGGACCTTTAGTCCAACTGAAAAATAAAAAAAATCTCAACATCAATACTCAAAGGCTCCGTGCCCACAATTATATTTACACATCAAAATTTTTATTTACATACATGTAATAACGTGCGTTGCAAGAATCAATACATAACTAACAAAACTCATATCTTTTTTAACATGTCCCCAACACTCTAGAGCGGCTGACTGCAGCTTAGGTGATCTGATATCTCGAGTATGACTCTCCAAAACTTGAATAGCTGACCAATCAGGTTCAAACTTTGCAAAACTAGCAAACTATGTGGTGTGAGTTATAAAACTCAGCAAATAACTACGCTCAACCATAAAAGACAAGAATACATTTTGAAAATATTATATATAATCATATATCAGATGTATGTAATTTGTCAGAGAACCCTTTGTTGAGATATATGTCCTAAAGCTTCATGTATTGTAAACGGAATTTTTTATTGAAATAAAAGATGCATTATTCTTTTATCAAAATTGATTGATTTAAATCGCATATTGTAAATTGTCTTGTTTACCCTTGATTACTCATGTGCTTTCAGAACTTAGTGTATAAGTGTCGTCTATAAGAGGATTTAAGTCTGAAGTTAGTAATCTAGAACAGTCCATAGAGAGCAAGCAAAGCGGGTACTTTTTTGTGGTTGATCTATAGATGCAGTTCATTCTATACTTGTATAACGACCTTGATCCGGGATCATTCATTTGGTGACATGAGAATGGAGGCACCTTGTATGATGTGATCATAGAGGACTGGACCCAGATAGAAATGAATATATTATAATATTCGTTAACTAAAGAAATTCATTTCAATCTACTAGATGGTCATATATAGATTGATCTTAATCTTGAGTGTATTACGAACTCCTGCATGACAGGCTATGTCCTTTGATTTACTAAAGTGAGGTTGGTGAAGCAGTCCCAGCCATTAACTACGTATTTTGGGGACATGGTTTGGTGTGTAACTGTGAATGTTTTCCATAGACATGAAGTTCACTCCTTGCGAGAAGTAGAAAAGTATCTTTCTTAAGGGTTGATTTGGTACTTGAATAATTATAGCGCTCAAGTCTTTCTATTACGAATAGAAAAATTTATATTCATAATAGTTATGAGTAAATTGCTCATTAGAGAATCATTGGTACTTAAGATATAAAATAATTTGAGGGGTATAATGAACTTATGACCCGGCTCTAATTATGAGATACTCGTGAAAGGGCCAATCCGTATGTAATGATTATATCGAAGGAAACCGAAGTTGTTCGGCTTATATTTTCCATCTACGGTAAGAGAAGTTAGTGGAATAACACGAAGTTAATAATTCAGAATAATTAATTAAAGACTTTAATTGATATACCGAGATTATTGGAGCTCAGGATTGTAGGTCCATTTGGTCCTCGTGCTAGCTCAATTAACTGTAGCAAACCTAATATAATTGGATTGTCTAATTATATGCTCACATATATATTTATATATTATTAATGTGATTAATGATATAATTTGTCACAAATGAAAAATATATTAAATTAGTTAAAATAATATTTTCTAGAATTCTTTGATTATGAGATAATCAAATTATAATTATGAGATAATTATTACATCATTTTGATAATGCTAGATTATGAGATAATCAAGTAATAATTATGAGATAATTATTACATCATAATTATGATAATTATATCATTATAAAGATAATGGTATATGCATTATCTTGGAGACAAGTTCATATGGCTTGTCATACTCTCCAACATTTTATGTCTAATTAGGTATGACCTAATTGTCTAACCTTTGTCTATTTCATATGTCTTTGCTTGGAATTTCACTTAATTGTGTTTTTCATTACAATAGAATGGCATGGGTGGATTAGTGATAAGATTTGGTTGGCTTTGAAAAGGAATATAATCTCTACCATTTCCACTCAAGGATTGAGTAAGGGTGATCTAGCATTTACACACGAGTTTTGAGAGAGTTAGAGAAAAAGAGAAATCCAAAAAACTTTCTTCAAGAGTTCAAAGTAAAGAATGTTTTCTCAAGTGTTGAGAATAGAGAGAAAAATAGTGAGTTAGATCTTCATCTTCTTCTTTCACTCTTTCTAAAAGCCAAAATATTTTATGAAAAAATACGTCTCTAAAATAGTTTAGAGATTACACTTTGTGAGTGAAGCCCACACTTCTATTTGTTGGTTTCGAGATATAGTTCAGAAGATCGGGTGGTTGATCCTAGCATCGGATCTCAAGGAAACTTATTCACAACAAGGAGAAAATTCAATCACTAAGAGTTGGTGGAATCCGGTTTCAACAAATGGAGAAGGCAAGAAATTTTTCAAAGCCAATCACAGAGCCTAAAGAATTTCCGCTGCGTATAAAGAAAGGTGTTTCCTACAATTGGCATTAAGAGCTAAGGTTGAAAAGTGTTCTTAACCCTTCTTTTTTCAATTACAAGTTTTAATGATTTATATGAGATATAAATTGTTAATATGCATGTTGTAATGAGTAGGCACAATTTTAATATTCATGAGATGAATGTCTTAATGTTCATAAGATAAATGTTTAATTTTGGTATATGTGATGAATGAATTGCGTTGATCATTAATTTTTACTGGTTCTTATTTTTAGTATTGGGAATGTAAGGCCATAAGGCCATATTCTTTTAAGTGTTGTAAGTTCATTTCCTTTGTAATAAGTTTAAGTGTAACACTATTTGTAACTTGTTCGCGATGATGCAACAAAAGACTTATCACGAGCCGATTTCGCAAAGAACTCAACACTGCCTCATGGAGTAAGATTTGAAGACCAAAGGATGCCTTGCATTATTATTTGTACTAATTAAATTAGTGTAGAAAAATAAGAGACTGGTTAACGTAATTTTTAATGTGTATGTTTTTTCATTCCAAACCTGGAAAACAGGTAACGTCGCGACGCACACTAGCCCGCGTCACAACGTCCAAATGATTTCAGCTACTGCCTAGAAATAATACTGCATCACGTTGCAACGCGAAGTAGGTTGCGTCACAACGCGCACACTTGATACTTCAGCGTCGCGACGCTAAGTGGGCTGAGTCACGATGTCGAGCAGAATTAATATTCTGCCTCAGATTTTCTCTTTAGAGCGACGCGATGCCCATCTGGGGGTCGCGACGCCCAGCCCGGGTATGTGAATGTTTTTTTAAATAGTTTAATAACATGTCATATAGCCTATGGTGTCTGCTCTTGTATTTTCATATACCATAACATGTTTAGATGCTTGATATTCTAAGTTATAAAATGTGATTTTATTTAATTTAAAAGTTAAATTATAATATGAGATGCATGAAAACTAATTAATATGATTAATTGGTTTAATGATTAAAAAATGGGAATTCAAAGTTTAATACTTATGGACCTTATGAGTGCATTATATTTTCCTTGGTATATCGGATGGAAACCCAGACGTAAATTCAATAGCCGATTTTGAATGGACGGTAATGTGGTCTACACTCGGGATATAATTCCACGTACCATTTGAATTTATAATGTGCTTCAATCAATTAAATAGTTTAATTAATATTGGTCCATTTGTTGAATTCTAAATTTTAAAACCTAATAGTGAACTAATATTTTAAGAGATAAAATAAATTATTTCATTAAAATAAACTTGATTAAATTAGTTTAATTAAGTAAAATATTAGTTGAGACTAATCAAAATTAGTGAATAAAATTTGAAGAGTTAAAATCGGTTAGATCACTACTAATCCACTAGTATTAATTAGGTTATGTTTTAGCCGCACATAATTTAAATAAATTAGATACTAATGTAATAGAAACCTTAAAATCAAAAATAATGAGTATGAGAGGGATAAACACAATATATCTCATGATCTTCATTGTTGTCCGAAAACGTGAGATTCAAAAGGTTCCTCGAGATGGTTTTATTTTCGTACCCTTATGGATGGTGTTCTTTTTGGTTCAATATCAGGTTTGGATTCTGATAGGATAGGAACTCTAGATGTATTGGTGATTTGACCTACCCTACGGCGGTACTTCACTAGTTAAGTCCAAGGGTTTCGAAACAACGGGTTACACTCACAAAGGAATGACTAAAAGGTTAATCGATAGTCCTTGATCAAAGAAAACGGTAGTTGATTAAAATAGGAATAAGAGTTATTTCCAGATATATTAATTAATTGAGATTGTCTCAATCTATCATGCAAATACTTGACCTACCCCATGGCGGTATTTATTTGTGGAATGATAGATTTATGTGGCATAGTAATTCTTTTAGGTTTCTAATTCATTATACATGGATCATGCATTATGTTTAATTTTATGCCTAAATGATTGATGATTTTAATATACGATGAATGAATGTTGATTGCATGTTTGTTTATTTATTCCAGCCATGATATCTCCAATAATCGCAATTCTCTCACAAGACATATTAACCGGGGAAAATTATGTAAAATGGAAAAATAACATGAATGATGTATTGGTCTGTGAAGACCTTAAATTTATCCTGATGGATGAATGTCCTCCTGAGCCAGCCCCAAATGCTGGCAAACCTGTATGTGATGCCTATAATAATTGGGTTACGGCCGATGAGAAAGCTCGCTTCTATTTTATAGTTGGGATGTGTGAGGTTCTAGCTGCAAAGCATGAGCCTATGGCTAAAGCATCTTTAATAATGCAGTCATTACAAGACATGTTTGGGCAACCTTCGGAGAGGCAACAATATCAGGCTATCATCTCATTGTTAACCTCTAGGATGAATGAAGGAACATCTGTCCCTGAGCATGTCTTAAGGATGATATCTCATCTCAATACAGCCGAAACCCATGGTGCTTGTATTAATGTTCAAAGCGAAGTGACTATGATCATGGAAATGCTTTCGAAGAGTTTCCTGCAGTTTAAAAGCAACTATTCAATGAACAAGTTGTCTTTTACTTTGACCTAACTGTTAAATAAGCTCATCGGTTACGAGTCCATGTTGGAACCTCGTAAACCTAGTGCAGAGGCAAATATTTCTGAATCTTCTAGATCTGCAAAAAATAAGAAGAAAGGCACTGGGAAGGCTAAGGCAAAGCCTATGAAAAAGAAGAACAAGAAAGACACTAAAGGTTCCAAGCCCCAAGGAAAATATTTCCATTGCAAAAAGGATGGGCATTGGAAGAGGAACTGTCATAAATATCTTGCTGAGCTACAAGAGAAAAAGAATATATGTAAATATGATTTACTTGTTATCAAATCTCTATTAGTGCAGAATGATAAATCTGCATGGATTGTTTATTCTGGAGCCACTAATCATGTTTGTTCTTCTTTGCAGCTACTTGATTCATGGAAGACCTTGTTGAAGGAGACTATACCATGAGAGTCGAGACAGAGGATGTTGTTTCAGCTAGAGCAGTGGGAGTTTCTAATTTAAACTTTAATAATTGTTATTTATGTTTAAACAATATGCTTTTTATTCCTAGTTTTCGCAGGAATTTTATTTGTTTCTAAATTTATGGATAATGGTTTTTCTGTTTCTTTTAATAATAAATTGATTATTATTAGTAATAATGGATTAACAATATGTATAGGAAACTCCGAGAATAATTTATATGTGTTAAGGCCATTAACACATAATTCACTGCTCAATACCGAAATGTTTAAGGTTGAAAAATCTTAAACAAAACATCAAAAGATTTCTCACGATGACACATATCTATGGCATCTTAAACTTGGACATATTAACCTTGACCGGATAGATAAATTGATAAAGAACATAGTTTTAAACCAGTAAAACTTGGAACTTTACCATTCTGCAAATCATGTCTAAAATGCAAGATGACCAAGAGACATTTTATTGGAAAAGATATAAGAGCTAATCAACCTCTTGAGCTAATACATTCAGATATTTACGGACCGATGAATGTAAAAGCCCGAGGTGGTTATGAATACTTCGTCACTTTTATTGACGATTATTATAGATATAGGTATGTTTATATAATACAGCACAAGTCAGATATTTTTGAAAAGTTCAAAGAATATCATGCTGAGGTTGAGAACCAATTAAGTAAAACCATCAAAATTCTACGATCGTATCGTGGAGGAGAATACCTTGATAGAGAACTCGAGGAATTCTTAGTTGAGCATAGAATAGTGTCCTGACTCATAGCACCTGAAACACCACAGCAAAATGGTGTTGCAGAAAGGAGAAATCGGACCTCACTAGACATGATGAGATCAATGTTTAGGTACAGTACATTACCTAGTTCATCTAAGTCTGTTCCTAAATGTAGTTTCATCTAAGTCTGTTCCTAAAACTCCCTTAAAGTTGTGGAATGGTCGTAAAGCTAGTTTGCGACATTTCCGCATATGGGGGTGTCCAGCACATGTATTGAAGAACAATACTAGAAAACTGGAGCCACATTCACAGGTGTGCCTATTTGTAGGCTATCCTAAGGAGAATAGGGGTGGATTCTTTTATAGTCCGAAATATAAAAAAATATTTATTTCGATAAATGTTACATTTCTTGAGGAGGATTATATGAGAGAGTTCAAATCTCGAAGTAAAGTGTTACTTAAGGAGTAACTTACTGGTTCGACCAGCACACCATTGTTATCTATTGCCAAAAACATAACATCTTCCACATCTGAGCGTCAGATGCAAGTTTATCATAATGATCTACCACCTAGACGTAGTGAGAGGGTTGTGCGACAACCTGACCGCTATCTAGGAAATGGAGAGGCACAGGTTGTTGTATCCAATGATGGTATAAACAATCCATTGCCCCATCGTAGTGCAATGGATGATATTGATAAAAAGGAATGGTTCAAAGCCATAAACCTCGAGATGAAGTCTGTGTACTCTGACTTAGTCTGGGAACTTGTAGAACAACCTGATGAAGTAAAACCCATAGTTGCAAGTGGATCTACAATAGAAAAAGAGGAGTAGATGGGAAGGTACAGACCTTCAAGGCTAGGCTAGTGGCCAAAGGTTATACCCAGAAAGGGGGAGTCGGCTATGAGGAGAGTTTATCGCTAGTAGCCATTCTAAAATCCATATGTATTCTTGTATCCATTATCGCATATTATGACTATGAGATTTGGCAAATGGATGTCAAGATTGCATTCTTGAATGGAAATCTTGATGAGAGTATCTATATGGTACAACAAGAGGGATTCATAACACAATGTCACGAGCAAAATATTTGCAAGCTGCAAAGGTCCATTTATAGACTTAAGTAAGCATCTCGATCTTGGAACATGAGATTTGATACTACGATCAAGTCTTATAATTTTGAGCAGAACGTCAATAATCCTTGTGTTTACAAGCATATCGTTGATGGTAGGGTGGTTTTTCTCATTTTGTACGTCGATGATAATTTACTCATTAAGAATGATGTAAAGATATTATCGGATATGAAAATCTGGCTAGCTAATCAATTCTAAATGAAAGATTTGGGAGAGGCCAATTATGTACTTTGGATCCAGATTATTCGGGATCGCAATAGATAATTGTTACCAATGTCTCAAGCATCCTAAATCGACAAGATCCTTATGCGATTTGGGATGCAGAATTCCAAGAAATGTAATTTTCCTTTCAGACATGGAATTCATTTATCTAAGGAACAATCTCCTAAGGTACCGCAAGCAGTTGAGGAAATGAGACATATCTCGTATGCCTTAGCGATTGGTAGTCTTATGTATGTTATGTTATGCATGAGATCGGATATCTGCTTCACAATGGGAGTGGTCAATAGATTTCAGTCCAACTCAGGATTGGATCATTGGGTGGCTGTGAAACATATTCTCAAGTATCTTAAGAGAACGAGAAATTATATGCTTATATATTCTGGTGTGGATATGATCCTCAGGTGATATACTTACTCTAATTTTCAGATGGATGTCGATTCTAGGAAATCAACATTTGGATCAGTGTTCACCCTAGGTGGTGGGGCAATTGTGTGGAAGAGCATAAAATAGTCTTGTATTGCTAATTCCACCATGGAGGCTGAATATGTAGTAGCTGCGAAACAGCTAAGGAAATAATCTGGCTCCGGAAGTTCTTCGGAGATCTGGAAGTTATTCCAGATATAGATAAACCACTCACATGTTATTGCGATAATAGTGGTACAGTGGCGAATTCCAAGGAACCAAAGAAGCCATAAGAGGGAAAAGCATATAGAGAGAAAATATCATCTCATTAGGGAGATAGTGCAGAGAGGAGACGTTTCTATCACACAGATAGCATCCACATAGAACCAGGCTAATCTGTTTATAAAGACCTTATCGGCTAAAGATTTTGAAGGTCACCTAAAGGGTTTAGGATTACATGACATGTCTCATTTGCTCTGGTCCAAGTGGGAGATTGTTGTGATATATGTCCTAGAGCTTCATGTATTGTAAACGAAATTGTTTATTGAAATAAAAGATGCATTATTCATTTATCAATTTTTTAATTTAAATCGCATATTGTAAATTATCTTGTTTACCCTTGATTACTCATGTGCTTTCAGAACTTAGTTTATGAGTGTCATCTACAAGAGGATTTAAGTCTGAAGTTAGTAATCTAAAACAGTCCAAAGAGAGAAAGCAAAGCGGGTACTTTGTTTGTGGTTAATCTATAGATGCGGTCCATTTTATACTTATATGACGACCTTGATCTGGGATCATTCATTTGGTGACATGAGAATGAAGACACCTTGTATGATGTGATCATAGAGGACTAGACCCGGATATAAATGAATATATTATAATATCCGTTAAATAAAGAAATTCATTTTAATATACTAGATGGTCATGTATGGATTAATCTTAATCTTGAGTGTACTACGAACTCTTGGATGATAGACTATGTCTTTTGATTTACTAAAGTGAGATTGGTGAAGCAGTCCCGGCCAATAACTACGTATTTTGGGGACATGGTTTGGTGTGTAGCTGGGAGCGTTTTACATAAACATGGAGTTCACTCCTACTTACGAGAAGTAGAAGAGTATCTTTTTTAATTGTTGATTCGGTTCTTGAACGATTAGAGCGCTCAAGCGTTTCGTTACGAATAGAAAGATTTATATGCATAATAGTTATGAATAAATTATTCATTAGAGAATCAATGGTACTTAAGGTATAAAATAATTAGAGGGTATAACAGACTTATGACATGGCTTTAATTATGAGATACTCGTGAAGGGGCAATCCATATATATTGACTATATCGATGGACACCAAAGTTGTTCAGTTTAGATTTTCCATCTACGGCAACGAGAGTGCAACTTTGAGATTTTAATGGAATAACGCGAAGTTAATAATTCGAAATATTTAATTAAAGAGTTTAATTAATATATAGGGAATATTGGAGCTCGAAACTGTAGGTCCATTTAGTCCCCCCCCCCCCGGTGCTAGCTCGTTTAACTGTAGTAAACCTAATATAATTGGATTGTCTAATTATATGCTCACATATATATTTATATATTATTAATGTGATTAATAATATAATTTGTCACAAATGAAAAATATATTAAATTAGTTTAATATAATATTTTCTAGAATTCTTTGAATATGAGATAATAAAATTATAATTATGAGATAATTATTAAATCATTTTGATAATGCTAGATTATGAGATAATCAAGTAATAATTATGAGATAATTATTACATCATAATTATGATAATTATATCATTATAAAGATAATGGTATATGCATTATCTTGGAGACAAGTTCATATGGCTTGTCATACTCTCCAACATTTTATGTCTAAATAGGTATGACCTAATTACCTAACATTTTTCTATTTCACATGTCTTTGCTTGGCATTTCACTTAATTGTGTTTGTCATTACAATAGAATGGCATGAGTAGATTAGTGATAAGGTTTTTTTGGCTTTGAAAATGAATATATTCTCTACCATTTCCACTCTAGGGTTGAGTAAGGGTGATCTAGCATTTTCACAAGAGTTATGAGAGAGTTAGAGAAAAAGAGAAATCCAAAAAAATTTCTTCAAGAGTTGAGAGAAAATAATATTTTCTCAAGTGTTGAGAATAGAGAGAAAAATGGGAGAGTTAGATCTTATATTCTTAATTCACTCGTTCTAAAAGCCAAAACATTTCGTCACAAAATACATCTCTAAAAGAGTTTAGAGATTACACTTTATGAGTGAAGCCCACACTTCGGTTTGTTGGTTTCGAGACATAGTTCGAAAGATCGGGTGGTTGATCCTAGCATCGGATCTCAAGGAAAATTATTCACAACAATGAGAAAATCCAATCACCAGGAGTTGGTGGAATTCGGTTTCAACAAAGGGAGAATACAAGAAATTTTTCAAGGTCAATCCTGGAGCCTAAATCATTTCTGTTGCGCATAAAGAAAGGTGTTTCCTACACCTTTATCATATCAAACTAAACTTCGTAAAAACCTAAATCTGTAGCGGTCATTAGAAAACGATCCGGAAAAATAAATTTAGAATTTAATAGAAACACTGCACTTAAACTTACATTGAAAATTTTTCAAACTTCGCACTATTATTTACACTTTTAATTATCAAGTGTTCTGAATGTACTTATATATATTGTGTTGGAGTTTTATACGGAATTACAGGGTTAGCGCAGCGGAACACAGAAAACATATTTTTCCGATTTCAAAATTTTTCTTGGAATAATTAAATAAACTTATTTATTTAATTAACCAATACTTAAAATTTGAAATTTTAACCCAAAAAATCATATTTCCTATAATTGCCTATTAGCCCCAAGTTTTTGCAAATTATTCATTTTAGTTCTTAAATAGTCAAATACATATTTAATTGATTCCAAATCAATCCCAAAAAGATTTATACATGTCTAATACATGAAAATACAAATTGAAACACAAATCCAGAATTTTTTAGTAATTGCCGAACAGTCCCTAAAAATTCCAAGATTTGCAATTTGGTCCTTTTAGGTTCAAAACACGTCAAGATTAAATCCAATCAATCCCAAATTTAATATACATCATATATACATCAAATTACATCACATATATGAAAATCCTCAAAATTTGATTAGGTTTAGAACCTTAATTTCATAAATTACTCCAATTACACAATTTACACTAAATTGATAAAATTCAACACTTTAATCAATCCAATAGCACACCAATCAAGTTTCACCATCATGAAACAACTCAAGAACAATTCTAGTTTATTTATGAATGGCTAAGCAACTGTAGAATGCAACTTTAATCACCAATTAATTAAATAAGCTTAATTACTCCTAATTAACTTATTAATTAATCATACATACTAAACATCTTCAAACAAGTTTCCAACATATTTAATTACAAATAAACTAGTAGAGACATCAACTTTGCAACATAAATTGAAGCTAAGATTAATAGAAATATTTTCTAAGTTGAAGTATGTAAAGAAATACTTACAAAAATTCCAAATTTAGCTTTGTTTTCTTTCTTTCTTCAACTTTTTCTTTCAACTCTTTTGTAAATATTTTGTGTAACTTGTCTTGGTTTTGAAAAAAAAACAAAAACAAAAAAATCCGTATATATTTTTTCCAATATTGCCGAGAATACAAGAAAAAAATGGATAAAGAAATTTTACAATTTGTTTCAAGTTAATTGGTACACATTTTACTTAATAACAAGATAACATTTATCTAATAATAAAGCAAACTAAAAATGTGTTCCAATGGAAACATGTCATTTTCAAACTTTAATAAAGCAAAATATGACTAAAGATATTTGTTACTTTAATTATTTAAATCATATAACATTTATATAATTAAATACAAATATCTTAAATATATGTATTATATTTACATTAAATAATCAAAATACATATATCAATCATATATGTTAAATATCACAATTTGATATTTAATTAATGTGTATTTAATAAAATCAAGAATTAAATACAAATACACATTAATTCGAAAATGACGATTAAGTCCCGATTGCATGTATTATTCGTTAAACCGATAAACGAGTTATAAATAATCAGTATTATTCATAAAAGTTGCCCTAGTGCTCTACAAGTATATCTCATTAGTGAGACTCTCTAGGTTCATGCATATCCGTCATGAAATCAAATTCCGTGTCCATAATTCACCCACTCGTAAATTATGACGAACACAGATAAACTCTATGAACCATACGGGTCGAGGTCATAGAATACGTATAATCCCTCCGTCACAAGTATCCGGATTATTCCATAGATATAGATACAAACTTCAAATCTCTATAGATATAATCATGTCGATGTTTCTATTGGCAATCCCTTAATAACACTTAGAATTGATTTCTACAGTGTACCATGGGCCCATGGATTTAACAGATTGCTAATTCCATATTGAATACCTATGTTATGTACACAGAGCTGACGGATCCTTTCTTGATACACACATGACATCTTGAGCATCAGTCCACACCCAACGAACAGGCAGAGGTCTGATCTAAATAGATCGATGATGTGACTGCCATCTAAGTGTGGAGGATAACTCATATATCCACAGTGGTATCTCAAGTCAAAGAATCACTATGCTCACTCAACCCGAGAAGATTCTTATTGATGTTGGTATACCATCTATTAAGAATCTTCGGTGAGTCGTTCAGTGTTTATCCACTATAAATACCTACACGTCTATACGAGTCTCCAAGACTCATGGTTCATTGAGAAACCATCGGAATCCAAGATTCCAATATACGACATGTACCAGTCTCAATGGGTTTACTTTACTGACCAAGTAGTGTAAACCTTGACCGGAAACTGTCTAAGAATAACAATGTCATGATACAACTCAATGTCAGTTGCAACGATTTTGCAACAGTGTCATAACTAATCATTCTAAGGTCTGTTACATCTTTACCATATAAAAGAAGATGTTATATAAAAGAAACTATTCATTTTATTCATAATAAAATGTTACATTAGTATTTACAAGGAAATACATAATAAAATTAGCGCTCAGAGCACCAACCCTAACATATTGATCTCGAAACTAAGTTCATAAGTCATACTTAATCCAAAAACCTAAACTTTAAACGAAATTGTAACGATGACTATAAATGATTTCTGAACTAAATTATTTTACCCTATGTCAGTAAGGAAAATATATTTGAAAAATTATCAAGTCAGATATATATAACACTTCTTTTAGTAATAACTTACGTACTAACCCTTATATCCAAATTATATTCAATTACATATACGAATTCAGAAACATGGGTATACATAATCTCAAATCCTTTACTTAATAGTCGCGCACACACAACTACCAAAAGCTTATTGTACTCATACATATACGGAAAATATTTCAAATATAAGAGCTTTCATATCTTTCATATACAACCTTTGAGCAATACATACCTTTCATATACAAACCTTCCAGAAATACATACCTTATACAAATCTAAGATCTTCATTTCATTCCAAACTCTTAGAACGTAGGATAGACAACAACAAAAACGTAGAGAACTTTCAGAGATCAAAGTCATCACATGACGATATTAAAAGTCAAAATAAGCAAAGAATACATGTCTAAGTCATAAATAAACATAAATACTAACTCATCAACCAAATTGTTCACATACACACATTACAAACACAAGTCTTGTGCAATCAATCTCATCCTTCATTCAAACCATCAATACATAAGGTAACCCCTTTAATCTCATTTTCTTTTTGAAAACAACTTTTTTCAGGACAATAAAACAAAAGTATCCAAAAATCTCACAAAACTAATCAAGGGTCCAATGTCCAAGCCGTGAGCCCTGACCAGACAATGAACAAAACAAGCTCATGTCGACAGAGGGTAGTGGGCCAATAATTTTCTGATGGTCAATACCACATATCAAACGCCACAGAGGTTTTAAAACTAACACTACTATCAAGCTCTGTGACAGAAGCATATCATCAAGTGCCTCGGTGAAAACATAAAGAATGATCATAAAACACGAAAGCATGCATCAAGCGCCGAGACGGAACATATCATACCATATTTCATCAAAAGCTCATATCATGTCAAAAGCGAAATCAAATGTGTTTCAAACACATTTTTTTCAAAAGAAAATCTTTTTGAAAAATAAACTTTTTGAAATATCTTTTCAAAAAAACTATGAAAAACAAGTATCCAAAATATATTGGAAAACTATTCATAGTGAATGGAACCAAACTCCAAAACCAATATCATCGTAAATTCATATCAAGTATCCAGGAACCAACTCAATTAGATGAACATATCAAGCGTCCAATGCCTGGGAGCAATGAACGAAATAAGACCATGTTGACAGAGTACTGGGTAGCCATTTTCATATGGTTAGGACCTCATAACAAGCGCCACAGAGGTTTTGAAAACTATAAATAGTCATACATGCTCTGTAACGAAAACATATCATATACAATCAATAACAAAGCTATCCGAATTTATTTTTTTTGGTCAAGACACATTAAATTCATAAAATCAAAGTATCAAATAAATATAAAAATAAAAATATCCTAAGAAATATAAAACTGAAGTATCCACTCACATCAGGCATATCACATATCGCTCTTCAACTCTGTCATCCATTGACAAATAACTCTCAAATTACAAAATGATCATATTATTCCATTTATCTATACATCAATAACATAGCTTCAACTTAACATGTATATACATATATCCATAACATAGGATTCATACATAGTTGTACTAGACCACCCAAAAATGTGGCTATAACAATCCCAAACCCGTAGTGGTTTAGTCAACATAAACTACACATATTTCTAAGTAGATACATACACATATACACACATATATCTACTATGAAACAATCATGCAAATAATTAACTATACATCAAGTATTTACCACATAGAATACTTACTTGGTCTCGCAAACGCTCATGATCCTAGTCAAATCTGTCAAAATAAGCGGTGAAATCAATTAGAATCGGTGATATGTGGAATACTCGACGCAACTATATAAACTTACGGATCTTCCTGGAACACTCAAAACAAGTTCGTTAACAAATTTTTCAATTTCATTAGTCTCAAAACATCGGATATTACAAATCCATAACATCAAAATCACTTTCCGACCCAAACCCCAAAAATCCTCCGAAAAGTCAGAAATCATAACAAATGGATCTAGAACCTTTTAGATCCATCCTATTTCTTTCAAAATCATTTTGATACTCATAATACATCATAAAATAACATTCTAAAACAACCTAATAGCTCAAATCCATAAATTACCCGTTTTCAGAAAACCTTCCGAAAACGTTTCCTAAAATGCTATGGAATGATCTTGGACCCTCCAAACCTATCCGGATTCATCAAAAAATTATCATATCATCATAATAAACTCAAATCTATCATCACATTCATCAAAGCACAGACATGCGCGAAATCTAATTTTACCGAAAACTCACTAATCCCACCGGATCGATCCAATACATTCCGATTTCACCCGGATTCTACCAATAGCATAATTTCAATACATTCTAACTTATCTAATTAAATACAAGTCAATACAATATTCTACGACACTATTGGAAGCATTCGAATACAAAATGAGAATCCTGAAAAATCATGAATTTTATTGGGATGTATTACCGACATTCCAATGGCATATACAGACTCCCAACACTGTCACACCATAAGAATTTCGGGCATGTGATCGGCAAGAGACGACCTAGCCATCACCTAAACCCATGGCATGCACCTACTAAACATACTTAGTGACCGATTTCATGCATGGTATTACTATTAACATGTTGAACATAAGTGTATAACTTGAATACATATCTTGAATATAAACTTGTATACATAACTTATACATAAACAAGCTGATAACTGTGAAACATACAACACATGTACATACATAAGGCCTTATACCCTAACTTGACACTAACTAATTAATAGGCCCGACTATGTCTTGATCACCGTGGTGTGTAATGACTACCGTTGGGTCTCGTCTCCTTCATAACATGTCCTCTACATGCATGAACCTGTAACCTATAAAAAATTGGAGAATGAGGTGGGTCAAGTCTTTTTGAAAGACCTGGTGAGTGAATGCCGGAGGGCCAACGAAATAAGCTAATAAATATAGAACATGAATAAATTAAAATTAAAGAATATGAATATACATATAACGACATGAACTGAGAAACAATGGAATGACTAAAGAACTAAGATTGTGGCACAAAAAACTGAAACCAAACTCAAATATTCGCAATGACGACGTGAACTGTGTGAACATGACCTGGAGTTGACATAAACTGCATGACATGATTTCTAATGTGACCTGAACTGAAACTAGGTGAGCTAAGCATGAATATTCTAACTGACATGCAAGATCTGAACCAAATTACTTGAACTGACATGTCTGAGCTGAACTTGAGTATCTAATCTAAAATGCATAAACTGGAGCAGAATACTGAACTGAACATGCATGAGTTGTAATTGTGTATCTGACCTAAAAACTACAATTAAATGATCTAGAAATATCACAAATTATTTCGACTTAGTTGAAAACATGGCATATAACATGAACCTAATCTAAAACTAACATGAACTACTTGAAATCTTACCTACATTATGCATGATTTTATCCTGAACTACATAAACTAAAACTGACATACTAACATGATCTAATCATGCATGATCTGAAACTAACTAAATTGAAACATGATTATCTGACAACAAGACTAAAAGACACAGTTGATAACATGGCCTGATCCTACATGAGTTATTCTGAAACGTATTCATAACCTGAAACTAATGCATGCTAATGTCAAACCACTCATACCCATGGCAAAACCATTCCAAACCCGTGCATGAATCATAAAAAAATGACATGATGACATAACAACATACTATGGAATCTAACTATAGGAGTGAAGTGGGGTTTACCGCTATGCCTATGACGTCAGAGACCACTATATTGTTAGGTTCTCATCCCTATAGAGTACGGATAGTCCCAAGGGAGGAATAACCGAAGAATAAGATAGTCGCCATCTGGTATGAGATACTGGAAATGATTTAAGGTTGCACCTCTCGTAAGGTCTGATCTTAAACCTATTTGGGTTCAGAATGGTCCCTTACTAATGCCATTATAATATTTACGCTTGAAAGAGGTATTTCTATAGCTTATAATGTAAGATCACACACGAAATGATTTATAAAGCATATAATTTCAAGGTAATAAATAAAATAAACATTCATAAGCTATTTCAACAATGATAAAAGTAATAAAATAGATCCAGGCAAGCATCGCATGGGCCTAGCCTCGAAGAGGTCGGGCTAGATGTGGCCGCGGTCCGTCAGATATCGTATGCATGTCTGGTCGAACTTATTGAAAGTCTTACCAGATGTAATGCGTAACCCAGAAACATAGATCCCAATAACAATAGGTAGGGACAATAATTCCGACAATGAGATAAAAACGATACCAGTAATGACAAGTAAACTACTACAACAAAAATTGAATATATTGAAGCATGCATTCATTGGGTCTGGCCTCTCCGTGTCTGATGGGTGGTAAATCTATCACTATTTCCCACTCATTTAACCAATATTTTGTATAGTTTCTTGAGTTTTGTGAATATTTTGATGTGTTTTGTGTTATTTTGTAGATAAATAAAGTTTCAGGACATTCTGGAGGTGATTTGGGCCAAAACAGTGAAATTGGACGAAAATGGCATTTTGGTAAATTCCCGCGTCGCGACGCCAAGACCTTCAGCGTCGCGACGCCTAAAGTGCGCTGAACAGTGCTAACGTGCGCCGGGTCCACGTGTCAGAATCTGAGAAAAGTTTGACTTTGCTAACGTGCGATGTGCCACGTGTCACCATCACAGCCGATCTGCTAACATGCGCCGTGACACGTGTCAGCATCATACGGTGCCGACAGTCACCATCGCCACGTGTGCCACGTGTCACTCCACGTCATTGCCACATCATCAGCCACATCACCAGGTTGACCAAGTCAAACTGCCACCTCACTGCCACATCATCATCAGCCAATCAGAAAGTGCCACGTGTCGCAATCCTACGGTGCCGACAGTCTCTTTCCCACTCACCGCCACGCCACGCAATCAATTATTGGCTATCTAATCCTTATCTGACATGTGGCGGATAAGAATCTCATCGACCAATCAGAAGCCGCCACGTGTCACAATAATTGAAGCCCAACCACTCTGCCGCGTGTCACCTTATCATCTTATCCAGAATCTGCAACCGACGAACTAGAGCGTGCCACGTCGACAGAAGTCAGCGTAACGACGCCAAATGCCTCAGCGTCGCGACGCTGGAAGCCTACCAGGGCCTATAAATAGAGCTTCACAATTTCAGTTTTAGTGGCACCACTCTCTCTCATCTCTTTGATGTAAAGAGAGAGTTTCTCACTCTAGTTTCCTTTAATTTTAGTTTTTTTTAGTTTTAGTTTTTGTAAATAATTTTAATTACGTTTTGTTAATATAGTAATTTACTTTTTTACTTTTTACAGTTTTTACTATTCACCATGAGGAGGTACTTCCCCAGCTAGAGTGAAAGGTAATTCTTTTACTGTTACTATTTAGATCAATCTCCCTTAAAAATAATATATTCACTACTATTTAAATATTGATAAAAAGGATACCGTCAGATTGGTCGGTTGGTAATTCATTTTAATCTGGTTTAAACCTGACTAATAAAGGATACCGCCAGATTGGTCGGTTGTTAATATTATCACAAGTTTATATATTATTTTATGGGAGATATCTAAAATAGTAAATAGTAAAAGTAATTCCTTTTACCTTAGCATTTTATTTTATTTTATTTTACTTTTCACAGCTTTTACTTTGTCTTTTACTTTTAGTATTTTTACTTTATGTCTTTTACTTTTAAGTTTTTACTAGCCCTAGTTATGTGTTAGTTATCTGGGGTTGTGATGAATTCTAATATCACCGTTTATAAGGGGTTATTTTTATAGTTTGGGTAATTTAAGGGTTTACTTATTAAGTCTTAAGCTTAATGCTTCTTGTTGTCTGATCACCAATAAGATTGATGTGATAAATCTAAAATGAACTAGACATAGGGATTTTAGGTTTCACAGCCTTAGACTTAATAGCCCATGATCTTCCTTGAGGATAGATAACCCTTTAATAGATTTCCTTACAGGATAGACATATACACGTCGGGCGGGGGTAGCTATAATGGAACTTAAACTTAATGAATCCAGATAATTTGGTTGACATAGACATATGGTTCAATTGGATTAAACTGGGTATTTGCGTCTGACCATCGACAGAGGCTTTTGCATAATTTAGTGTTCTAGGTTAGTAAACTGATTTATTACACAAACATAAAAAAATCACTTCATCTTTTAAAAGATATTAGAAGGATTCAAAACCCTAGATCTTTGTGTCTTTTGTTATTTTCCTTAGTATTTTCTTTTGTCTTTTTATTTATTTATTTATTTAGCAAATCTACAATCAACCAAATCAATCAAGCAATCATTCTCTTCTCCCTCAATTAGATATTTGTAAATAAATAGTATCAATAATTAATAACAACAGTAGAAATTAAGTCCTCGTGGGATCGATATTTTTATACTACTTGAACGATACGTGCGCTTGCGTTATACGCGTGTGTTTACGCCGATCAGTGTCCATAGTTGCTGGATATCATATCAATATCTAGCCAGACCTAATGGAAGTCTGGACGATGTTCTATGTATTCCATAAACATATAATCATAGTGGCAGCATGAGGATTATCATCAGGCAATTACAGAAGTGAAATGACATGGTAAATATCAGTTTATAGTAATTTATAGTGACCAAAGCAGTAAGCGAGCAATAAATTCAATAATAAATAGCAACGGATCAAATGGCCATCCTCCATATGATACGTGGAATTGTATCTCGAGTACGGATCATACTACCATCCTTTCAGAATTGGCTATAAAACTTATGTACATGTTTCCATCCAATATATTATAGGGGAATCATATGGCCAGATTTAAGGTAAGTCCACCAGACAAGTGACAGTCTGGCCAGACGTGATAAATAGGTCACACATTAAGCAGAGCATGACATTCATATTATTTTGAGCAATAAAGTAAACACTTGCATATCACATATTACAACAATAAATGAAGTAACTAAACATGCATGGAGGAATAACATCGGTTAACATATATGATAACTGGGCATGTAATAAAATATAGAAAGCAGTAAGCGAGGCTAGATATATCTATATTTAGCCGGGTGTGTGTGAGTGTCTGGCCGGATGTAGTGTACATCCGACTGGAGATACTGCGTCAAAACCAAAATCTCCTATACCCATAAATATTGAAGAGGGTGTCATCAGGTCATACCTTATCCAATGTTTTTTGCCTCTGAATATCCTCTTAAGAGTTGGATCACCGCCGCTGGATTCACACCAGGAAGTATGGAACTCCAAGGGATGATGGGTGTTTGGTATTATTTTCTTTAGGTTTGAATAAAAGTAATCGTGGGTTTCACGATACTCTTGGTTACTAAACACTTCAAACATTAGAGTAGATTTTGTGGGATTCATCATTTTCTTTCTCTTTCTTTTTTTTTTTCTTTTTCTTTTCTAGTTTGTTAGAGTAACACCTAAGACAGTGGAATTTTATGTTTTTATTCAAAAACTATCCGAGCTTTTACTTATTAACCGGACATCTTGCCTCAGCAAGCAGTGATTGTTCATGTAAAATGATAGGGCTTCAGTTAGTTTTAAGAAAATGATAATAATCAAGCTTTTACTGAGTAATCGGACATCTTGCCTCAGCAAGCAATGGTTGTTCGCGTAAAACGGTAGGGCTTGAGTTGTTTTAAAAACAAATATATGTGTTAATAAGTTCGATTTTGTAACCTCTCTAACTCGAGCAATTAGTCTATATGGGTGTTTTAATACTTAGTGCCCTAAGGCCAACTGGTCTGGGAGTCACTGGCCAAAAGCTCATTACATGGGTTAAAGATAAAGCAATGAAATCATACACTTCTTCTTTTTGACATCTGAGATCTGAGCAATTAAGTTCTGTAGGGGGTGTCTTAACACCTAGTGCTCTAAAACCAACTGATTTGGGAGTCACTGGCCCAAAGTTCGCTACAAGGGTTAAATATGTATTATTATTAAAAACTATTTTTTGAACATAAATAAACTATCATTGCCAAAATGTGTGAATTCTAATATAACTTTAGGAAACAAATATTACTCTCTTTTCAAAAAGACCTTTGAATATTATGGGCATAATGAATTGATTGATACTTTCTCTTATAGGTACATGAAAGAATGGTAAAAAGTACAGGAGAATTTATTTATTTGATAATTTATAAAGAAATAAAAAAATTACTAACTTGGATAAGAATTTTTCTTTTTAGTTTTCGCTTAATTACTAGGGACTAGTAATAAACTGGTAGGGGGTGTGATGAACACTAAATGTACATTTGTTAACAGGAAAATTAATTATTTTACACTTGTACTTTCATTAATCCCCTTAATTTAGCACCAATTGTGAAATGATAATTAAATTTAAGTTTTATATATTTTATTGTGATTTTTTTCTTATTAGGCGAAATAATACATTGGATGCATACTAGAAAAATGAACCGTGACATTTTATGGAGTTGGTGCTTGGAGTGCCAATCCGAATTGTACTTTTATTATTTATTAATAAAATAACTACATTTTTTTCATTTCATATCTTATTAATGGTATTGTCATTATCCATATTAGATTGATGT